>CM055823.1:27739227-27989200 GCA_029582265.1 Zoroaster sp. YZ-2022
AGAAATAATTTCTCAGTATGATTGATACGTGTACAAACTTTAGGCCAAAAAACCTCCGGTTTCTGCTCATCGGTCAGCTTCAAAATAGGTGCAGTGACGCGTTTTTTTCGGGCATGGTGGCTAAGAGAGGCCTCACAAATCGGGCAAACGTTCATGCCTCTATGTGGGAAAAAGTCGATTAAAGCACAGCACGGCAGAATTCCAATCGATCCAGCAAAAAAGAAAATTAAAAATGACGCGCGGGTCTGAGGCGACGCGCGCGGAGCTGAGACCAGAAAGTGGAGATCTTTTTGCCTTAAGTATAAGTTCATTCTCCTGAGGATGATCAGAGCATACTGATCGAAACGTCGAGTTGTAACTCCAGTTCTTTTCAGAACTAATTACTACTCAATTGAGCATTTCACATGGTGTCACCGCAATTTAGTCTTACTTAAGTATAAGTCTTTAGATAACAATTCGTTGATTCAATAATCTAGTAATAACCAACGATGTACCTAATTCCTTTCATACTTGTATCTGAAGGATTCCCAATCATGTAAAGCTGAAAACTGGTGAAAAAAGTATGGTACGATTTAAGACGCCGGCGTTCAAAACCGAACAATGATAGTGCTCAATATTTGAAAACATGTTTCACAAACTGAGACTGATTATAATCATATGATGCCCAATATGCAGCAGAGTACACCCCCTCCCATTGTGTCTTCATTGTGTTCCAGGAATCTTAGGAATTCTTTAGAGGATTTCAGGGGGAGTGGTCCGTTAGAACAACAGTGTGTTAGTGTATAGGGACATTTGGGGGGGGGGGGTGGTACTCTGCTGCATATCGAGCATGGTATAATTATAATACACATCGCCTGAATAGTCTGTGACGGTGTATAATACTTGGCATGACTGTTTACCCTGCCCCTTTTTCGCGACCCAGAATCCGCCCCTTGTAGAGGTAGCAGTATTGTATATTATTATTATACTGAATTCTATTGGTTGACTTTGCCAAGAGTATATATGTGACCCGCTCTGGCAAAACCCGAAACTTCTCGGCATTTACCATAATGCGTAACAGCCATGAAAAGGTCAAAAACTTACCCCAGGGACCAGTTTTCATGTCACCATATATATAGAGCATTTTCTATAGATTTTGATGGAAAAAGAAAAATCCTGAAACGTTGTTGGGAACATTGTTAATTTTCACGATAAATTTGGAAGGTCACTTTTGAAAATTGGGTCCAACAAGTTTAGGGTTTTGCCAGAGCCAGTCACAATATTTTGTTTATGTTGCGTGTGATTCACTCGGCATGTTCTACTCTGCGCCAGACCCCTATTTGTCCAGACTTGCTCCTTCTTCGTTAGGCTCGGCCTCGTATTTTGGAATCGGATTCTCCTCTGGCTCCGTTGCAGGGTCTGATCCCGGACTCTTATCTCCGTGTTCATTAGCCGCGTTCTCTGGTTCGGGATTCTCTGATTCCAGACTCTCTTCTCCCGCGCGCTCCCCCTCATGCTCAGATATGAGATTCGCATTCTCTGAAGCCTCTGCTTCTGGGTCTGATTCCTGACTCTCACCGTGTGCAGGTTTTTCCACATATTCTAGAGACTGAACTGTATCCCAATCATCTGGTGGTGGAGGGAAGTCTACCTCAACCGATATGTCGTCATCTGGAAATCCTTGTTTTTCAGGCAGGGGATCGGCCTCACCTTCGCTTTCATTCGAAGTAGATGGATGGTCCTTGTTGATGGCATCGCTTGTGAACGGAACATTCTCGTAATGAGGGCTGTTTTTTGTGATCTCTCCATTTTGTTTTGAAGAAGTTCCGCTTTCTATATTGTCTTTGTTCATCTTAGATACCGCTTCGCTTTTAACCTTGAACCCAACCGCTGCGCCGGAGACCAGAATAATCACGCAAAGCAGAGCGATCATCACGAACATCAACGTACCGATGAGACCGTCCGCCTGTGCAGGAGTTAGGGAAAACCCTAGGCTTCCACCTATCACCACTGTGTCACAGTCATCGGGGGTCCCTGTCGGGCTCGGGGCAGGGACAACCCAGCAGGAAGCCTCGACAACCTCGTTAATTTCAGGGAGGTACTCGTTCCAAAAGTACACCTCATTGCCATGGTATCTCTGTCCCATTTCGACGTCTCCCGCGAGTTGGATTTGTACATAGGTCTCCGATTCGCCGAATTCGGGCCAGCGGGGCAGGCTAGCATTGGTCGAAAGGCTTTTATTTTCGTTCTTGTTCGGATCTCTGTAAGAAAAGAAATATAACATTAAATATATAAGTAAAGACTGTTTGCGGTGACACCATGTGAAATTAGTAGTGATATGATTAGTTCTTGAAAGAAGTGGAGGTTAACATATAAAAACAACATAAATAAATAGAACAATAAATTATAATGTTATGATGTTATTGAACGGACGAACATTTTCCAGGGGCTACCTTTTTCAATTTTTTTCCCACTTCCCCCTCCCTTGAAAATGTTCTGTATACGCGCCTACGGTTAGAACCAGACAACCAGCTAAGTCTGTACATTTTATACAAACATTCACTGGTAATAAACAACACAAGCTGAGCAAATTTTACTTCTAAGTAATTGTATCCGCTATGAGAAATTGGCCCCATGCATGGTCTATAAAATATTTTTCTTTTTAAAGCTTAGCCTTTTATATTATAAAGCGCAACATCCTCGACGTTCCTCGATTATTTTATCGATCAAGTACTTGTTTAATAGTTGATTTCAATCGTAAAATATACTGAACAAGAAATAGAATACGATGTAAAAAAATGTATTCACCCAGTTTTGGCGAAATTCGACCAGTATGTTATCATTTGGTGGCTCAATGCTCGCTCATCGTCCGTAAATCGCTCCCCGATGCCTGACGCGTTGAAGGGGAGCCCGAAAACATAAGACAATTCTTCCCCGTGCGGAACCAGTCCAAGCTCGGGGTACCCTTCGTTGGCCGACGAACGGTGATCAAAAATCATCATGTAAATTGACGACAATATAGGTTTTAGATCGTCAAGATTTGCCGAATTGTTACGGAAAATGTTCCAGTCCAAATGCACGTTGATGAGAGCTTTCAGCCGAGCAAAGTTCTCGTTCATGGTGTTACTGTCAATGTACTGGTTTTCAATAGCCAGATCTGACACCTTGGAGCCGTTGATGTAAGTACGCAACCACTTGTTCCACTGTGTCTTGGTTATTCCTCCAGTGAGGTCAGGAGGCATTCCTCCTTCTTCAAGGAACAGGTCTTTGAGAAGCTCCAGGGCAACGGAACCGTCCCCGGAGTTGAACAACATGAGGAGGTCGTGCTTGAGGTTATCCATGGGATTCTGCACGAAGAAGTCGCGATTAAACAATGGGCGCCAGACGAAAGACGACTGCATCTTCTCAGAAAGACGAAGGTTGTACTCGAGAATGTCCTGAACAGTCTTACCTCGGAGACACTCCACCATCATGTCACTGTCTTCAGTAGGACACATTGCTAGACTGGCAAACTCTTTCGTGCTCCACGTGCTCGTTGCAGAGGGCTTTAAATTCTGCCACACTGTGCTATGTGCTGCTACTCGGTGAAAAAGTGGCCGACTTTCTCTAGCAAGCAAATGTAGCGTTGCTGATTCATGGACGTCCGCTTGGCCAAAGAGCGTGACACGAGCTGGATCACCTCCAAAAGCTTGGATGTTATCTTGGACCCATCGCAGAGCCATCTGCTGATCCTTCAAGCCGAAGTTTCCCGACGCGCCTTCGTCGCCAGTGTACAGAAATCCTAACGGCCCAAGTCGATAGTTCATCGTAACGACGACGAGGTCTCCTTTCAGAGAAAGAGCGGCAGCGTCGTAGCCGCTACCTTGACCGTGTTGATAACCTCCTCCATGTAGCCACACCATAACTGCCCAACTAGAATCGGTACTGTAATTCGCAGGTGTCACAGGAGTATACACATTCAGTGTCAGGCAATCCTCATCGATTTCAAGCGCCTCTCTGGGGATTTGAACGACATAATCTGGAGAAAAATCCCCAACTCTTGAGATAGTCTGCGGGCAGGATCTGCCAAACGATGTTGCGTTGAACACCCCTTCCCATGGTGTTTTGGCAACTGGATTGCTGAAACGTAATGCCCCAACAGGCGGCTCGGCGTAAGGTATACCTGCAAAAACCCGGTACGGCTGCCAGTCCAGTTCTCGATTAACACCCAGGACTTCTCCCCCTGTGGTATTAACGAGGAGATGATAAGCGTTGGCTACAAGAAATAGCTGGAAAACGGCGACGAGGAAATAAACGACAGCCATTTTGCCAAATTATTACCAGACACTCCCGGTTCAGTTCGACTATGTGGAATGCAATTCGTCATCATGAGAAGTATAAAATGAACTTTCCTTTGAGGAAGGTCAATAAAAGAATTCTTTGTTATGGTAATTAAGTGAAATTCAACGGCGCGACGGTTCACTTAGAGGTCGGGTTGCTTTTCAAATAGGGCCTAAATGGAAATAAACTTTACTAAAATTACCTCCTCGAAAATGAGAAAAAGGAAACCCAGTTTACACTTTTTGTTTACAGGAAATTAAAAATATGAACAAGAAAACTTGAGGTGAGCGGTAATCTGTCTGAATAAGTGAATATTTGATATCTAATTGCTTATCGATCAAATATTTGGGATGAGAAGAAATTATTGGTCTGTACAAAATATTTCAAGGGATTTTTGATACCATCATCAACTTTGCACCAAGTAATTTTTATGTAAAACTGTGATAATTTATGATTTTTGAGAATACCAATGTTTTATCTTCCTTTAAAAGCCGTTTATACACTATTAAAATTAAGCAACTCAGACAAACAGATTTCAAGGGATGTTTGATATCATATTATTATATACCAAGTACGTTTTACGCAAAACTGTGATCATTTCTATTTTTTGAGATTATGATAGTGTTATAGGGTGCTTTAAGGTGAAATAAATTATTCAACTGAAAGTACATTCAATAAACAAGCACATAATGGCCTACCGGAGAGAACGTTTCCTCTTATGAAACCACCTTGGTGACTAAATGTCCAATCATGCATAACATCACACAATATTATTCAGAAAGGACATAGACGAAGTATACAATACAGGGCAAATACCAGTACGTGACAATCCAACTACTGAGATGAATGCACACAAAAGCCTATATACTTTACTTTTTCACACCCACACAAAACTTGTATGCCTATAAAAATGTTTTAAAGAGTACACCTGTTACCAATCTCATGGAGCTGCTAAGCAGAGAATTTTGCTAAGTAAATATTTTTGCTAAGCAATTTAAAACAGACTGCCAGCCACAATGCATACATTTTGTATGAAAGTTTGGCTGGTAACCAAAGAAATCTGCTAAGTAAATATTTTTGCTAAGCAATTTAAAACAGACTACCAGCCAAAATGCATACATTTTGTATGAAAGTTTGGCTGATAACCAAAGAAATCTACTAAGCAAATATTTTTGCTAAGCAATATAAAACACTACCAGCCAAAATGCATACATTTTGTATGAAAGTTTGGCTGGTAACCAAAGAAATCTGCTAAGCAAATATTTTTGCTAAGCAATATAAAATAGACTGCCAGCCACAATGCATACATTTTGTATGAAAGTTTGGCTGGTAACCAAAGAAATCTGCTAAGTAAATATTTTTGCTAAGCAATTTAAAACAGACTACCAGCCAAAATGCATACATTTTGTATGAAAGTTTGGCTGGTAACCAAAGAAATCTGCTAAGTAAATATTTTTGCTAAGCAATTTAAAACAGACTACCAGCCAAAATGCATACATTTTGTATGAAAGTTTGGCTGATAACCAAAGAAATCTACTAAGCAAATATTTTTGCTAAGCAATATAAAATAGACTGCCAGCCAAAATGCATACATTTTGTATGAAAGTTTGGCTGGTAACCAAAGAAATCTGCTAAGCAAATATTTTTGCTAAGCAATATAAAATAGACTACCAGCCAAAATGCATACATTTTGTATGAAAGTTTGGCTGGTAACCAAAGAAATCTGCTAAGTAAATATTTTTGCTAAGCAATTTAAAACAGACTACCAGCCAAATGCATACATTTTGTATGAAAGTTTGGCTGGTAACTAAAGAAATCTGCTAAGCAAATATTTTTGCTAAGCAATATAAAACAGACTACCAGCCACAATGCATACATTTTGTATGAAAGTTTGGCTGGTAACCAAAGAAATCTGCTAAGTAAATATTTTTGCTAAGCAATTTAAAACAGACTACCAGCCAAAATGCATACATTTTGTATGAAAGTTTGGCTGATAACCAAAGAAATCTACTAAGCAAATATTTTTGCTAAGCAATATAAAATAGACTGCCAGCCAAAATGCATACATTTTGTATGAAAGTTTGGCTGGTAACCAAAGAAATCTGCTAAGCAAATATTTTTGCTAAGCAATATAAAATAGACTGCCAGCCAAAATGCATACATTTTGTATGAAAGTTTGGCTGATAACCAAAGAAATCTACTAAGCAAATATTTTTGCTAAGCAATATAAAATAGACTACCAGCTAAAATGCATACATTTTGTATGAAAGTTTGGCTGGTAACCAAAGAAATCTGCTAAGCAAATGTTTCTGGTAAGCAATATAAAATAGACTACCAGCCAAAATGCATACATTTTGTATGAAAGTTTGGCTGGTAACCAAAGAAATCTGCTAAGCAAATATTTTTGCTAAGCAATATAAAATAGGTAAAACTTGTAGCTTTGCATGGTGAGGATGATAAGTAAGACTAATTGCGGTGACACCATGTGGAATCTCAATTGAGTAGTAATTAGTTCTGAAAAGAACTGGGGGTACAACTCGACGTTTCGATCAGTATGCTCTGATCGTCCTCAGGAGATCAAATAGACTGCCAGCCAAAATGCATACATTTTGTATGAAAGTTTGGCTGGTAACCAAAGAAATCTGCTAAGTAAATGTTTCTGGTAAGCAATATAAAATAGACTACCAGCCAAAATGCACACATTTTGTATGAAAGTTTGGCTGGTAACCAAAGAAATCTACTAAGCAAATATTTTTGCTAAGCAATATAAAATAGACTACCAGCCAAAATGCATACATTTTGTATGAAAGTTTGGCTGGTAACCAAAGAAATCTGCTAAGCAAATATTTCTGGTAAGCATCTCTATAAAATTGGCCACAGGGGTCAATTTCATAGAGCTACTTGGCTTAGCAAATTTATTTGGTTACCAGCCAAACTTTCATACAAAGTGTATGCATTTTGGCTGGTAGTCTGTTTTATATTGCTAAGCAAAAAATATTAAGACCTGTAGCTTTGCATGGTGAGGAGGATAAGTAAGACTAATTGCGGTGACACCATGTGAAATTCTCAATTGAGTAGTAATTAGTTCTGAAAAGAACTGGAGGTACAACTCGACGTTTCGATCAGCGTGTGCTCTGATCATCCTCAGGAGAAAATCTTAGCTTAGACAAATTCTCTGCTTAGCAGCTCTATGAAATTAGCTCCATGGGTGAAACCTTATTTTCCACCTGTTTGGCTTTCAGTCCGTATGTGTATATGCTGAATACAAAAATAAGTTACACGAGTGCACAATAATAGGTCACATTGTTATGTTTTTGTATGGTGTTCTAAAAAGGACACATGCACATTGCAAGAAGAGTGTTGTCGCGTCGCGCTAGAAGTGTGTCGCGTCGCATTAGAAGTGTTGTCGCGTCGCACTAGAAGTGTGTCGCGTCGCACTAGAAGTGTGTCGCGTCGCACTAGAAGTGTGTCGCGTCGCATTAGAAGTGTTGTCGCGTCGCACTAGAAGTGTAGTCGCACTAGAAGTGTGTCGCGTCGCACTAGAAGTGTGTCGCGTCGCACTAGAAGTGTAGTCGCGTCGCGCTAGAAGTGTAGTCGCGTCGCATTAGAAGTGTGTCACGTCGCACTAGAAGTGTGTCGCGTCGCACTAGAAGTGTAGTCGCGTCGCATTAGAAGTGTGTCGCGTCGCACTAGAAGTGTTGTCGCGTCGCACTAGAAGTGTTCACCATTGCAGTTTATTTCTCGTATGAAGAGCCGTATGTGACTAAATTTCGACTAATTAAATATATACGACTAAAATAAATGTAAATCCATATATTTACTAGAAAAACCAATTATACAAAAGCGGCAACCAGACTGGTTGGCAGCTAGCATGCATACGGTATTAAACATGAATTTTGGGATTTATATTCCTTTAAAAAAGTCCTCCACAGCCCATACATTATTGTTTTAAAGAAAGGTTTTGTTTCTGAATTAGTGTTGTAGTTAACAAAAATGTTGCTAATCCTGTTACAAATATTTACAACCTAAACCTAGTCTCGATCCCAACTACCTACATGGAAGGTGCATGAGCATTCTAAACCACAAGACTACCATGCCACTCGATGAATTAAGTACAGGCGGTGAATTAAGTACAGAAGAACCTTTGTAAAATTGTTTTTATAAAATAATATAAATTGTTCAGAAAAATATTGTGCAGGCCTACAGGGTTCACTCGTCCCCACCGCCCAGGGCCGTAGCGAGCGGGGTCAGGGGGTTGGGGTGTGACACCCCAATAATTGTTCTCAGTCCGCAAATCAAAGGTACAAGAGCAAAAGTTTGTCCAAAATTTTGTCAGCAACATTTGTATGTTTTATATACTGATGCCTCTTTTCACAACAAACTATTTTAAAGCAGAACCATACCCTAAATTCATGGTCACACAATAATGTAATTATAGGGGGGGCTAGATGACAGATAATTAAAAGCAAAAAGGACACAAACAGATGATTTTATTTTTATAAAAACTTGTTTTCAATCATCAACCATTATATAGGCCTACTGTTAATTTAAAGGAATATTGTGTACATGTACAACACTGTCCCAAATAATTATGTCCCACAAGTTGCATTTTGAGATAATCAAATTACACAACTAACTGTATTAACTGCAGGAACACATTTATATATGTTATGGAATACATCATTCATCAAATGTTTCTTTTGAAGTTTTTTTTGTCTATAATTTCAGTATAACTATTTTTTCAAAATGATTTTTTAAAGTTCATGAGACAAACATTTCACATAATAAACAACCTGAATGTATTTTCACTATTGCTGAAGCTTTCATATAGGCTGGAGTTATGCATCAACAAAATAATACATTATCCTTACAGAAAAGAAATATATTTTACTACAAAAAAAACTTTCTTAGTGGGTAGACATTCACACAGGTCAGTAAGTCTGACCAAGTTCCAATTTTTCAGTGTAACTTTGACTTGTGTCACCATAAAATGACACAGACTCAAGGTTTGAGGAATACGTGTCTGCTATGAAAGTTTAATACATACTTAATACAAAGTTGATGACCAGTTGTAACAGTTGTACTTAAAGAATTGCCAATCTGAATCATGGAAAATTGTTTTGACATTTATTAATATTTCATCAGTAGTGTTACTTTCCTTCTGTTTGTCTGATTTTTGGATGTTACGAACCTAGAATAGTGACTGGATTATTTTAATTTCTGATTATTACTTTTAATTCCTATTATTTTACTTTATTGCATTTTCCACTTTTTTATTGTTGCTGATTCCTCAGTTAAATCAAATTGCTTACACTTTTATTGTAATCTACTGAATGACAGGTTTTATAATTCATCTCGTTTCCACTTATCATTTTGTTGTAAACCTTGTAAAAAATTAATGTTTCCGAGTTATTTGTAAATTTATAGCCCACCATTGTTCAGTCACTGTGAGAATTAGAAACCCTAAATTCACTGTATTACTGGTTGCAGGTATTCCAGATGAAGACCATCTAGACTTATGCCTCCAGTTTTGCAATTTTCTTAGTTTCCATACTAATTGGTCGTTATATTATTAAATTCACTATCAAATTTTTTGATACAAACGAACATTGTGTATTGTCTATGCATGCCATAGTACAGTGTCACTTCTTATCATCAGCCAAAGTATGGCCTTGGGTGGGTTTGTTTACATTCTGGCAGAGACCTTTGGTCTGCCTAGGGACTTTGGTTTGGTATGGTAGCTCATTAATATGTTAGGGCTATCCAGATATTTAAGTGTTTTGGGACTGATAGAATAAGCCACGAATATATATATCGCGGGATGGTAATTTTAGTTGGCAGAAAAAAATCGCCCACCCGCTTGCTGGGGACCTGGTTGGTGGGGACGAGTGAACCCAACAGGACTGTGCAATATTTTTCTGCATTAAAGAATTTATATTATTTTTTAAATAAAATGTTATTAAGGTCCCTTTGTAATTAATTCACCAAGAAATTCGAGTGGCATGGTGGTGTACTTGTTAGAAGGCTCACCTTCCATGTAGGGAGTATCGGGATCGAGACTAGGTTTAGGTTGTAAACATTTTTTGTTAACTACAACACTAATTCAAAAACAAAACCTTTCTATATAATAGTAATGTATGGGCTGTGGAGGACTTTTTTAAAGGAATTTAAATCCCCAAATTCATTTTTAGTACCGTGAATGCTAGCTGCTGACCAGTCTGTTTATTATGTGAAATGTTGGTCTCATGAACTGAAAAAATAGTTATACTGAAATTATAGACAAAAAAACTTCAAAAGAAACATTTGATGAATGATGTATTCCATAACATATATAAATGTGTTCCTGCCTATAGTTAATACAGTTAGTTGTGTAATTTTATTATCTCAAAATGCAACTTGTGGGACATAATTATTTGGGACAGTGTTGTACATGTACACAATATTCCTTTAAATTAACAGTAGGCCTATATAATGGTTGATGATTGAAAACAAGTTTTTATAAAAAATAAAATCATCTGTTTGTGTCCTTTTTGCTTTTAATTATCTGTCATCTAGCCCCCCCCCCCCCTATAATTACATTATTGTGTGACCATGAATTTAGGGTATGGTTCTGCTTTAAAATAGTTTGTTGTGAAAAGAGGCATCAGTATATAAAACATACAAATGTTGCTGACAAAATTTTGGACAAACTTTTGCTCTTGTACCTTTGATTTGCGGACTGAGAACAATTATTGGGGTGTCACACCCCATACCCCCTGACCCCGCTCGCTACGGCCCTGGGCGGTGGGGGGCGAGTGAACCCTATAGGCCTGCACAATATTTTTCTGAACAATTTATATTATTTTATAAAAACAATTTTACAAAGGTTCTTCTGTACTTAATTCACCGCCAAATTCGAGTGGCATGGTAGTCTTGTGGTTTAGAATGCTCACCTTCCATGTAGGTAGTTGGGATCGAGACTAGGTTTAGGTTGTAAATATTTGTAACAGGATTAGCAACATTTTTGTTAACTACAACACTAATTCAGAAACAAAACCTTTCTTTAAAACAATAATGTATGGGCTGTGGAGGACTTTTTTAAAGGAATATAAATCCCAAAATTCATGTTTAATACCGTATGCATGCTAGCTGCCAACCAGTCTGGTTGCCGCTTTTGTATAATTGGTTTTTCTAGTAAATATATGGATTTACATTTATTTTAGTCGTATATATTTAATTAGTCGAAATTTAGTCACATACGGCTCTTCATACGAGAAATAAACTGCAATGGTGAACACTTCTAGTGCGACGCGACAACACTTCTAGTGCGACGCGACATTTCTAATGCGACGCGACTACACTTCTAGTGCGACGCGACTACACTTCTAGTGCGACGCGACACACTTCTAGTGCGACGCGACACACTTCTAGTGCGACGCGACTACACTTCTAGTGCGACGCGACTACACTTCTAGTGCGACGCGACACACTTCTAGTGCGACGCGACTACACTTCTAGTGCGACGCGACAACACTTCTAATGCGACGCGACACACTTCTAGTGCGACGCGACACACTTCTAGTGCGACGCGACAACACTTCTAATGCGACGCGACACACTTCTAGTGCGACGCGACAACACTCTTCTTGCAATGTGCATGTGTCCTTTTTAGAACACCATATCTTTGAATGGAGGAGGGGTGTTTTTGGTTTGTTATTCACTTACCGGTGAACCAAGTACAACCAGGTGCCAATGTCATAGAGCTACTAAACAAATACAATTGCTTACCAGAAACATTTGCTTAGCAAATTTCTTTGGTTACCAGCCAAACCTTCTTACAAAAGGTAAGCACTTTGGCTGGTAGTCTGTTTTATATTGCTTAGCAAAAATATTTGCTTAGCAGATTTCTTTTGTTACCAGCCAAACTTTCATACAAAATGTATGCATTTTGGCTGGCAGTCTGTTTTAAATTGCTTAGCAAAAATATTTACTTAGCAGATTTCTTTGGTTACCAGCCAAACTTTCATACAAAAGGTAAGCATTTTGGCTGGTGGTCTGTTTTATATTGCTTAGCAAACATTATTTGCTTAGCGAAAATCTCTGCTTATCAGCTCTATGAAATTGGCCCCAGTTTCGAAGCTTGATCAATAATCAAACTACATCCCGGTACTCCAAAGATAAATACAAATACGTAGGCTGTTTTCCTTCCTGATCCTCCATGTCTGAAGTAAGGAGTTAAAAAGAGTTTTTTAAACAACACTTTTGTATATATACTACTCAAAACAATTTAGGGAACACCGGATTTTTAACATCAAATAGGTTTGAAATGTTCCATGAACCGGGATTTTCATTTGCAACCCCCTCTCTCTTTCAGTAGTCATGTCATGAAATGTGTAATCACTACATGCATCCTTTACCATCTGTTTCATTGTGCAGTTGTTTCTCATCAATTCTGTGAAACATTGTATTTATCTGAAATAAATTATCTTGCTTTAACTGAGATTATTCCGGTGTTCCCTAAATTGTTTTGAGTAGTATATACTTCTATTCCTTGATGCCTTCTGGCGACAACAGAGAACACATTCCGGGGAAAGGACATTGGAGTGTCGTGGCCGAGCGGTCTAGCGCACCGAATTCAAGTTCTGGTGTTGCCAGCAGCAGGGTGTGAGTTCGAGCCCCGGTCGTGACACTTGTGTCCTTGAGCAAGGTACTTAACCATAATTGCTTCGTCCTTCGGATGGGACGTAAAGCCGTAGGTCCCGTGTGTTGTGTAATGCACGTAAAAAAGAATGCGCCTTGAGCACCACTTAGTTGGTGGATACGTGCGCTATATAAGTCCACACATTATTATTATTATTATTATTATTATTGGAACTTAGAAACCGAAAGTACATTGAAAAATCTATTTCAATTGTTCCCCAAAGTACACTTTTAGTAATTGCCCCAATTCACTATCATGCACTCTTAAAACTTAAGTGTTGAATCAACCTTTTAAGAGTTCGGTGTGTGACAACACTTTATAAAGTTAAATTTAACTCAAAGAAAGTTAAGTCAACCTTTATAAATGTTAATTCATCACTTTTAAAAGTTAAATCCAACTTTACAAAGAGTTGTCACTGACCGAACTCTTTAAAATGTTGATTCAACACTTTAGCTTTAAAAGTGTGCATGCGTATACACACCCCAAAAAAGGAAAACCAACACGGAATATGATAGTAGTAACAAGTGGCGTAACTGTTAGAGACACGGGGGCGTAACGACTAGGGACACGGGGGAACGCCCCCACTCCCCAACCCGAGCATTGATCCATGAGCCATGGAGAGTCCGCCAATGTGTTCAAGGATACTCTAAGTACAGATCAACATGGTGCCAACCAAACAATAATGACAATAACATCTCACAGTCAACTTTATCCTAACTCCGTGCTCCACACTCTAGTTCGCCCTCCTCCACTTCAAACAATAGTTCCTACTGCGCTTCATTCACTAGGAAATGTAATCTCCATCAGCTGAGCAAAGTATATCTAGTCTCTATTCGAGTGTTCCATAATACATGAGCATGTGTGTTACCAAGGCCCTGAGTGCATTGTTAGTCTTTCCCTCGGGCCAGGCAGGCAGCACCACTTTCACGTGTGAAAACAGGAACTTCGTATGCCACTCTTGACAGAAAATAGCTCAACGTGACAGGCTCAAGACCTGTCGTTGTAGTTTTGAGTTTGGGAGTTTTCTTGTGTCATTTTATAACCATTCACTTATGTAGAAGGGACTATCGGTTGACAGCGTCTCTTTGAAAGACGTCACTTGGACATACGATTCTTCGGTTGATGTCCCTGATCGCCAAATTGAGGTAGCTATGGTTACGCTATTATGGTGTAGGGCCTACATTTTAAAACTGTTCTGATAAGTAATTCTGTCATCTTCGACTGTTTGTAGTAAAGTCGAGGTGTCATGACAATTTTAACAATTTATTGTCAATTCATTGTTTGTTGTACCTAGTGTGGTCTCCACTCGACAAGCCGATGCTTTTTGGAGACCTCCAACCACACATATATTCTCTAATACTCTTCACCGGTATGTTATTATTATTCTATAATGTATATTATAATGTATATCATCTATTTTCTGTGTGTTGGAAAAAATAAAAAGACATGAAATGAAACAAGTATTTAGAGTTTTTTAACATGGTGTAGGTTTATAATAAAGACAGCTAGGATTATATAGGCATATTTCCTACTTTCCTTTAGTTTTCTCGAGTTTTTAAAACATGCAGATGGTTTATGCTGTACTGAAAATGTCTTGCATGCACCGATGTATACTTTGCTGTCCCGTAAAGACACGTACGGACTGTGACATTCCAATCGGGTCTTAACAGTCTCGATAATATACCCAGTGGCAAATTGCAATAAGTGCAAGTTGTATTGTCCCATACGGCAAGGCCCCATAGTCAATGATTGTACCAAGTATGGTATAACGTACGTGAGCGGCTTACCAATTACCACAGTTTGATACCAATGGCTTTCACTTTGTTGTGGGTATGCATGGCAACGTAACCTTTAACTCACAGAGAGGATCGAGGGGGTAATCCTGCATGGGTGACTGCGAATTCGTAAAAGGTGTTTTATACACAATGACCCTGAAATTTGGGAGTGCTCTGAATTAAATATAAACTGTATTTGAAATTAAGGAGGGCAACCTATAAATGAATCTACCTCAGCGTTTTTTACTTTCTAAATAAGTAAATTCCCATGAAAATATATTATAAAAATTGTGTAATATACTACTCAAAACAATTTAGGGAACACTGGATTTTTAACATCAAATAGGTTTGAAATGTTCCATGAACCGGGATTTTCATTTGCAACCCCCTCTCTCTTTCAGTAGTCATGTCATGAAATGTGTAATCACTACATGCATCCTTTATCATCTGTTTCATTGTGCAGTTGTTTCTCATCAATTCTGTGAAACATTGTGTTTATCTGAAATAAATGATCTTGCTTTAACTGAGATTATTCCGGTGTTCCCTAAATTGTTTTGAGTAGTATATTTAGAGAGGAGAACTTCATTGACATGTCAAGTGAATTCGTAATTTCCTTTTAAAGATTAACAAACACTAGGTGCGACACGCTTATTTATGTAGCTGTTTATTGATTTGTTTGATGTCTGTCTGTTTCATGTAATTTTAAACGCGTGGGCACTGAAGAATAATAATGAACAATTATTAATAAGCAATGTTTTGCATGTGTAGCACGCTGGAATACCATGAGTTTCTGGGACCCCAACAGCTACAAAACTGAGATGCAAAAAACCGCAATTATGGTTTACAGTTAGATCGATCTGCAGACATTTTTGGAGCAGATCCTTAATTGCTCTATGATATAACTATAGCAAACAACCTGAACAGGTTAAAGCAAGCTTAAGAAAATCCTGTGCAATATTTAAAACATTCTTAAAACATTCTTAAAATTGCAAAATAATGGTTATTAGCCTTACGTTTGGAACCTAGAAGGTTCTTTCTCAAAGGCAAAATGGGACGGAATATAAACATACATTCATATATGAACGCAATAATGAGAAGTGTCAGGTATGAAACACAAAAGAAAAAGATATAAAAAGCAGCGTCAGGTTCAGGTTTAAAACTTAATAAGAAAGAAAACAAATCACATAATTTATGTTGACTCGATTGTAATCCTTAAAAAGTATTGAAATTTTTGACAGATTTACAGATTGGATTCACTCAAAATGCGATCGTGTTTTTGTGGGCGGCTGCGTCGCTCTTCCCAGCTATTGTGTTCGTCACGCCCTCGGTAGCAGTCAGAAGTCAGTAAACATGGCGTAGTGGGCCCAATGGAATCGTTCAACGTTTGTAGCGTGCCTCTATGGTTATAAATCTGTGGTTAGTCTTGGTGGGAGACATTATACTCGTATGCTCACCACTGATCTCTATTATACTGTCAGTATAATAGAGATCAGTGTTTATGACTGGTGCGGGGGCCAGGATCGTGTAACTCCCGCGTAATAACGTCTTTCACCAAGACTAATCTATGGTTTATTCACACGACACACCCTGTTCATTGTACTAAATAATATAACCAACAAAAATGTGATTTAAATCTTTGCATGGTGGATTGGAAATGAAAGATTAGGTTTATGGGTAACATCATGTTTAATAATCTCTTCTTATAATAAATGTGGTTGTGATAAGAACTGGTTTAGGATATGTCTCAAAGTTTCAAACAGTGTGCTCCTCAAGACGGACAGAGCACAATGTTCGAAACGTCGAAACATTAATTACTTTAAAATAAATAGAGAATAAGCTGTTGCAAGCTGTTTACCAACCTAAAGGACCTGTATATAGTATAAATGCCAAAATAGTGGTTATTGACCTTTCGTTTCGAACAAAATAAATTAAACTATCATCTCTAACAACAAATCCTAAACGTGTTACCTCCACTACATAGCTATCCTTCCTACTACTACAAGGGTCAAAATTAGTCAAAATGTTGATATACTTGCCAAGGTATATCGCTAGTGCACTTAAAAGTCAAACGCTGTCAAGCCTTACGTGTAGCAAGCACATTTTCAGGTCAAAATGAGTGGACTGTTTTTGACTGGTAAAAGCATTGTCTGGTATTATTGTCTGGTTCAGGGTGTGGTCAAAATGACAGTGAAACCAGTCAAAATGCCCCCTTGTGCACATTTTGGTCAACAGTAAAAACAGGCAGTTGACTGGTTTTGACATCTATATAGCTACTTGCCACTAAAGTGCAGCTAGAGTATGAGGCCTATAAACTAGTATAATTATTTAATCTCGTTCAGTATTCGTGAATATCGTTTCGGATGTGTTTTATGTAGTTTTCTATGTCAGTAAAAAAAAATTACAGTAATTGTTTGTACTCCTAATGTTTTTAAATTGTAAACATTGTAGCAATTTAGCCTCAGGGCTACAAATGCATTGTTTTAATAAACCAGAATAATAATAATAATAATAATAATAATAATAATAATAATAATAATAATAATAATAATAATAATAATAATAATAATAATAATAATAATAATAATAATAATAATAATAATAATAATAATAATAATAATAATAATAATAATAATAATAATAATAATAATAATAATAATAATAATAATAATAATAATAATAATAATAATAATAATACAGTTTGCAGAAACACCATGTATTAATTCCGAAAAGAACCGTATCGTACAACTCGTATCTCAACCTTCGTTAAGTGAGAAAGGTTCAAGGGAGAACCAATTTCGGGCAACTCGTTTTTTCTCTACTGTCGCTAAGTGAGAAATATGGTTCAGGGACAATGCCACGGTGGCAACCAATCACAACACATCACACAACAGTAGCACCAATCGGAACACTTCCCATTCTACACATAATCCCAGCAAATACTACTTAAGGAGTTGCATCGGCAAACCTCTTCATTCTCCTGAAGAAGATTAGAGCAGGCTAATCGAAAAGTTGAGAATAACCCGTGAAGTCCCCATGGTTCTCCCTGAACCATATTTCTCACTTAGCGACAGTAGAGAAAAAACGAGTTGCCCGAAATTGGTTCTCCCTTGAACCTTTCTCACTTAACGAAGGTTGAGATACGAGTTGTACGATACGGTTCTTTTTAGAACCTGTACCTCAGCTTCTCGTTAGTTGAGATAAACACATGGTGTTACCGCAAACCGAAACGATATCGATATTCCACCATGCAAAGCCTCAAAACTTATACCATGTATTAATCTCAACTAACGCGAAGCTGAGGTACAGGTTCTGAAAAGAACCTTATCGCACAACTCGTATCTCAACCTTCGTTAAGTGAGAAAGGTTCAACTTCAAGGGAGAACCAATTTCGGGCAACTCGTTTTTCTCTACTGTCGCTAAGTGAGAAATATGGTTCAGGGAGAACCATGGGGACTTCACGGGTTAATATGGTTCTTCACGGGTTATTCTCAACGTTTCGATTAGCCTGCTCTAATATAATCTTCGTCAGGAGAATGAAGGGGTTTGCAGATGCAGCTCCTTAAGTAGCATTTGCTGGGATCATGTGTAGAATGGGAAGTGTTCTGATTGGTGCCACTGTTGGTATAGTATTCGTGAATGTAAAATGTCTGTGTGTATATAGTTGTATGAAATACACTGTAAACATCTAACAACAAATATTTCATCCGAGACGTGTTTACTTCTTAACAAACTTAACATACTTTCAGATTCGCGTTGTTTGTCTTGAAGACTTGGGGGGTGCAAGGACACACTCATCTCACCGCAACATTGTATCAACATTGTTATTCTCTGTTCTCTGCGCTGTCTTTTCACTTGAATCAAGCTGAATGCACGCAAACAAGACGGGATAATGTCCCGTCACAGAAGCAACAGCTCGTCCGTCAATATTGACAATTGTTTGCATTTTCTACCGTAACAGGTTAAATACAATACGGGTGGCAGACGGGTGGCAGTCGAAGTGGAATTACCGGTTTTCATCTTCCAGGCGGCAAATATACCTGATAGTGTTTTAATTGGCTGAAATCAAGGTAATACTATTGATAACTAGACGTCTTTATGTCTACCCTTTTGTTTTTACCTTTGTGCTGGCACACCCCTTTTGAACCAATAGATTATCTCATTATTGTTGGCGCATGTTAAGGAAGGTGCAACATTAAAACGTGTATACATGCCTTTCACCAGTGGCGTAGCCAGGATTTTCACAGTGGGGGGACTTTTTTGTGGGTAAACTTACAGACACAAAACTCCAGTGAACTGACAAATTATGTCAATCAGAAATACAAACAAGTTTGTGAATTTACCAACATTTTGCCAGAATGTGGAGACGGCTGTCCACCTTGCCCCCGTTTGGCTACACTGTAAACAATTTCTGTATTTATTTTTACACAGATGTTTTGTCTGTTTTTTCCTTTTACATTTCTTTTTGATGTAAATAAACCTGTATCTGTCAATATTATTATATTTTCACATATTTTTGTCATTTTACCCATACTTTCATAATTTAACCATAGAATTTGTAAAAATACAGTCGAATTCTGCGAATTCTTTGTTTTTTTACAGCAGTTGTGTAGTAAATGTGCATGTGTTTGGCTTTCTACAGCAAAATAATAACAACGGGTCTGTAATTATATTTTACAAAATAACGGTTAAATAAAATAACAGGCAAAGTGCTGGCAACTCTGTTGACAGCACTTTTTCTGTCAATTTACAAAAAAATTTTTTAGAGTGTACGCCACTGCCTTTCAGTCCTCAAGTTTTCAAGATTGATATCATCAAAAATCTAGCCTGTCAAAGTTTCATCACAATAGGGGCTCGTATTTTTGAGAAAATGACGAAAAACTGTTTCATGTTTTTCACAAAATTGCCAGACGTTTTGATTGTACAAACTTTAATCAGGCTTTAAACACAACAGAATGCAATAAATGTAAACTTCTGTTGGATCTTGTTGAATTGATGTAAGAACAACAGATGTTTTGTTCTTGCTGATGGATCTTGTTGCATTCAGCAGGCTTCACACTTGGAAAACTGTTTTTGCTTTGAGCATGGAGGTTGTCTAGTTAGTTATTGACGGGATAAGGCGCATTAAAACTCATAAGGCTCATAAATCATTCCTGAAACCATCTCAGCCCCTGGGAGTATACAGCTCAATTGCTGCCATTACATCGCATATAGGGCTAATAACCAACTCTGCCCTCACAGGTACCCATTTAACCCCTGAGATTATGGTTAAGTAAGGACACAAGTGTCACGACCGGGATTCGAACCCACATTCTGCTGCTAACACCAGAACTTGAGTCCGGTAAGCTAGACCGCTCGGCCACGACACTCCACGTCTAGCTAGTTATTGACGGGGTTAGGGTTAAAACTAATAAGGCTACACTTGAATAATTCGTTAATTTGATAACCTGTTAATAACTAATTTTGTACCTTAATCCCTAGAAGTTCCTACCTTTATTTATTTGTTGCCACAGTCAAGATGTCATCTGAGTGCTGCAACCTCACCTTTGCTGGGACGTCTTTCATGGGAGTATACAACATAGGCTCAGCGGTCTGTATGCTCGACCACGGGAAGAACCTAGTCCGGAAGGTGAAATGCTACGGAGGCACATCAGCCGGTGCTATCACGGCCTGCATAATGCTCAGTGCACCAGAGAGACTTTCTGTAAGTTTGAAATGTTTCCTCTCTATATTTGTGCACTTTACCGTCTTAGCTCGACATCACTCTATCCGTGCCGTGCATGACCTGATGAGAGTGCAATGTACGCATGCATCACAGTTACCAGGGAAGAATTTTCGTTGGGGGTTTGGGCAAGCAAGCACGTTATGTTTTCTCTGTTACCCTCTTTGTACAATCTAGTTCTATATATGGAAATAAATAATAATGATTAATCAAAGAAATAATTAATTCACTTTTTAATAATTTCGATCATCAGAAATATCTCCAATCGATCTACGACCTTTCTGCATCAATCACAGCTATGACCTCTGGTGCTGTGACCCCTGGGTATGACCTCATGAGCGACATCCGGAAAATCCTCCAATCTCACCTTAAAGATGACGCACATCTCCTCTGCTCAGGTCGCCTCCATGTGCCGATAATGGAGCTGGTTTCTGTGACCCCTGACCCCAGGTGCAAAACAACGGCCATTATTCCACAGCCGACCAAGAAACCAAATGTTCTCGAATTTGGCGGGGAAATTTGGGCATGCGGTGAGAAGAAAGTGGTAACAACATTCAGCTCCCGGGAAGAGTTAATTGAGGTATTTATTGTTTCAAATCCACTCCATGCATATTAGCCCTCTAGCGATATGAAAATGCACCAGTTCTCAGTAAGCTAGGGCAATGATATGTGTACAAAACACCGTTGTCCGAATTACTAGTTTCAGTGGAGTTTACAATCCACGTGACCAGGTTTGAATGAAAACTTACAAAATCTTCTTACGATCGAAAAAAGTTCATTCAAGATAAGATGACAGCATAAAAACTATCAATGGACATAGGCCTAAGTAAGACTAATTGCGGTGACACCATGTGAAATTCTTAATTGAGTAGTAATTAGTTCTGAAAAGAACTGGAGGTACAACTCGACGTTTCGATCAGTGTGCTCTGATCGTCCTCAGGAGAATGTCGGACTCTGGGAAATGCTGCTGCTTTAGTAGGCTGCTGGAGGACATAGGCCTATATACATAATGTTTTCACACGTGCATTTAGATCTTCTCTGCAGAGGACAGGCAGACGGTCGCCACCAAGCGGTTAAACTTGTCTAGGCTATCCAGGCATTCAAAATGATGAGGAATTCAGAGCAAAATCGTACATTGTTTGTGTTTTGAATGACCGCCATTGATATTGCACATGTGTTCAGCTATGGGCCACGGGGCCAAGAATAATAGACGTGGCATTTTATATAGGAAAGCACAATTAATTTCATGAAACATTAAACGACTCCATTTTTTTTCTTTTTATAGGTTCTCTTAGCCGGCACGTATGTGCCGTGGTTTAGTGACTGGCAAGCTCCTTCCTATCAGGGAAAGGTAAACTTTACGTGTTTTTGTTATCAATTATTTCATAATATCATTTGTAAGAACTGATGATCCTTTTATAAGATTTGACAATTTTAATTATTTTATTGGGAACACTTTAAATTAAGTTATTAATTAGGCCTAACTAAGATTTATATTTTTCATTGTGAAAACAAAATATACTTACCCTGTTTTTATTGTTATATTTTATTTCTTATATTTGTTAATCTCATGGAAATAATTGTTTGGTCAATTATTGACATACTTATTATATTTTTTTCTTACAGTTCTGGGTGGACGGTTCGCTCCTCAACGCTACCCCAGGAGGAATCGAAGATCTTCAATTTCCTGAGGGTACACTCATCACCATCTCCCCTAATAAACAGGCTGCACATTACCGTCCCCAAGACAACATCACCACCACCTGGAAAGACATCAGCCACGAGCGTTTCGAGGCTTCACCGTTCAATATGTACAGGGTTCCCATCAGCTCCGGCCAAGAAGATGGGCTTGGGTTTGTTCTGAACCCCCCTCCGAGAGATGTCTTGGAGAAACTTTATCAAACGGGACAGCGAGATGCGGAGGAGTTTCTGAGGCGATATGGGGTGTACGAAGGTCCTATTCCTGACAGGCAGAGAACAGACGGTCTTATTTCTTGAATATCAGCAATGTAAACCATTTAAAGCTATGCAATAACTTGGTGGCTGTCCTTTAAAGGGGCAGTATCGTCACGATCAGAGCAGACTTTCAACAGGGCATGGAACCGATGTCCTAGTTTAAGATTAACACAGTGACTGAAAATTACTGGCTCATTTATGCAGAAGCAACGGTGATATGACCATATAATGTGGGGCATTATGGCAGTCACTGAAACTGGCTTTCCGATTCCATGCTCAGTTGATCGTGACAGTGACTGAAAATTACTGGCTCATTTATGCAGCAGTAATGGCAATATGATGTTACGATGTGGGATATTATGGTAGTCACTGATGCCCTGATGATCATGATGATAGAAGCACAAATCATGCTTTGGACTGTAGGTTATTCCCTCTTCATAGGCTACTGCAATCTGGTCAGTGAACAAAAATATCGATCGGGAACATTTTCCGTTCCAATCTGTGTTTGTTATTTTTTTGTTTAATTTTATTATTAATTATATTATTCTATTTTTTGTTAGGGGGATATAATAAAAGAAATCAGGTCAGGTTCAAAGATTATTCAAGCGAGTACTTTTACCAATCATTAAATGCCACGTGTGTGCATAAGCGGAACCAGGGGAGGGTTCAAGAGACTAATGTGCACCCGTCCCCTTTTTCTATCGCAATGCATGTTAAATTTTACATAAGTCTTGTGTGTGCTCCTTTATTTTGTACAAATACCCCCCCCCCCCCCCGAGACTCCTGGATCCATGCCTGTAAATGTGCATTTGTTTTCGGTTTTGTAAATGTTCTGTCCTGGTTTTTCTGTTTTGGGGGTTCTCGGTTGGCGGTTATTGTTAGCAAAATAATGTCCTCGGTTGAAAAACGTGTACAAATAAATGGGAGACGCCTCAAAAGTTTAAGTCCAACTAGAAAGAGAACAAAAGACGAAACAATATATAGGAGGTCCTCGGTTTACACCTTAGACAAGATTGTGTGTGGGTGTGTGTACACTTTTAAAACTAATGTGTTGAATCAACATTTTAAAGAGTTCGGTCAGTGACAACTCTTTATAAAGTTGGATTTAACTTTTAAGAAGTCTTGAATTAACATTGATAAAGTTAGACTTAACTTGACTCCGTGTTAATTCAACACTTCATTTGAGTTGAAGTTAACTTTATAAAGTGTTGTCACTAACCGAATGTTGATTAAACACTTTAGTTTTAAGAGTATGTGTAACCATAAATGGGCCTTATGTTTGCAATTTGTTTTCCGCGGTATTACATTGCAGAGCGTGATGACGTTTTCCACGTTTGATATTTATAACATTTTAATCCACTTTGTAAAATGTGTAATATATTTGGACAATATAGCGACGATATTTCAAGTGTAAATATGTAATAGCTATCATAAAGGCTACTGTGAAGGACTCATGTGATTCGCGAATGAATGTAAATTCAAATCATGCACGTGAAAACATAAACACTTTTCATTTGTGTTGTTCTATAATGTGTTTCCTTTATGAAAAGGAGGCTGCATAATATGCTAGGGTTCACATTGGAAATTATCACAAGGGAAGGTAGTATAACATTAGTTATTATCAGATCAGATCGAATCTAAACTCTTTCTGTCAGAACTCAACCACGGCTTTGTTGGTTTGGGCACTGACCCAACTTATACAAGGATAACAATTAACTAATTATTCAAATTAGCTACTAAATATTCACAACAAGGAGGGTATGAAGGTTCCTCTGTGAAACTTATTAAGTGTAAAGTTGTCACAAGTTTCGATTATCCTGAGAACCTATTCCGTCCTGAAGTGCTTTATTATCTTTAGGAACATATGAATTGTTCAGTTTAGTTTTTTTTAAGCTGCCATTGTGCATTTTGTTGAAAAGCAAAAAAATAATAATAATAATAAAAAATATTTAAAAAAATTAAAATTAAAAAAACCGGTTTTTGTTTTATATTTTTTCTTCTTCTTGTACGTGAGCACCCATTGTGATGAAACTTCCACGGGTTTATGATATATTTCTTGAATACTGGGGGCTTGAAATGAATGTACGTTAACAAATATCATTTTGCAATTTGCTTTTAAAGGCTTTGACCAAATTTTATTTTGAATTGTTAATTTGTTGAATTGTTAATAATAATAAAATGTTGTAATTGCAATTTTTAGTGTGCCCATAAACAATAAACGGTGTATTTACATCACAGCTGACGAATATTACTGCCACAGAGTTCCAATTAGGCGTATACTGGTAACTTTTAAAAGGAACTGTTACCAATTGCCCAACCTAACAATTGATTTATGAGGAATTATATATCAAGGAAACAAGAAATAATGCATTTTTTTAAATGTATTTACTTATTATGTCATTTCTTATTTTTGCTATAATTGTCCAAAATTTTATCAAAATACGAGACCGGCGATTAGCTTGCTCCAGAAAGTGTAACCTACCATTGTTTTATGATTACAATTTCCTTTTACATAGATAACGGAAATATGACATCGTTTGTATTGTCATGCTAAGATCGGCAACCTTACTCCCTTGGTCTAGCTCGCTCCAGTTCTATAGAGAGACTCGTTGGGTCATTCATTATCAAAGGGACTAGGTTGATGCTGAGACACAAATTGACTATTGACAATGACTGCTTTAGTAATTGGCTTAAGTACTAGGCCGACATGAAATAGTCATCTACCTTTGTTTAGGTTGAGATAACATTGAATCGTTATCCAAACATTGTGAATCCCGTTGAGAGCCTGAGGATGAGCTAAGGGTCCGGCGTGTATTTGGAGAAGAAAAGCTGAAGAGTTCATAGACTGGTCCCCTGTCTTTATCCTCAAGGATAAAGAAGGCTCCTGGAGTACCGTTCAACGGATTTCATTGGATACATTGTGCTGAAGATCTGACCAAGGTCAAAGTTGAATCTCGGGGAAAACATGGCGGCCGCAGCCAGTATATCTAGCGTAATTTACGAGCCTCAAAGCGTGACGTCAGATCTTCAGGCTAAAGAGTTCATTGTGTTCGTTCGCCTGACTGAAGATGATAATATTTCGCGCGAATCCTTATTTAATAAAGGAATAACCGTGTGAGTTTGTCGTGCAGTCCAAGCGTCAATTAAACTGTTATTCCCCTTCATAAATGTCCGTATCGATTTCGTTTTCAAAATGTAAAAACTGATTTTTTTGTTGAATAATGTGCAAATAGAAATGGGCAAATTCACGTTTTGTGGACGCACGAAACACTTCCAAAGTACACGAATCAGGCGCGTGATGCCAATCGTCGTCACTCTGATTGGTTGAAATCCGCGTAGCGCGTCGCACAAAACATCTGGTGAACAGCTGGCGCATACGTGTTGTTATCCGTTAATACACCCCGCCCACATGTTACGTTTTGTCCAATCAGATTGTCTAAAGTCATAGTTTCTTGTTATAATATCTCGATAAAATGTAACGCCTACTAGGCCTACACAAAAATATATTTAGGCCCTGGTCCTACTATATTGATCTATCAAGACTCAAATAGACAAGTATACTTTTATGAGATGAACCCTATACACCCGTCTTGGTTCCCGTCATTCATGGATCGTTTACACACCGTTGCTATTGACTAAACTACGGGGTTTATCATCAAACCTGACCCACATAAATCAACTTACCGACCCATCGGACCTTTGTCCCCAATAAGTAGATATTTGCTCGGTGTTATTCAACGGAATTGAGTTAAAATTCTTGCAATACACCAGATAGGTCTGACACCGAGTAGGGTGAATAATTGAATTTTACATTGAGAGAAGTATTCAGAACTCGAAAAGGATTTAGTTTCACAGGCAGCGGTTGATATTGCAAACCCATTGTATCACCGAAATCAATCACTTGACTTCGGCGATCGAGACGAGGCAGCATAATATTACCAGTATAATATAGATCAGTGCATAGAACCCATACGAAACAACGGGCATCATGAAATAACGGATACGGCTGGACAGTCAATGATCTCTCGTGGAAAGGGAAGCTACAGGGTTGAATCAAAGGAGCGCTTGGTGCAAATTGCTGTGTCTTCGTGCAGGTAGGCTCATGATGAATGAACAATAGTTGATTGTTACGTTATGATGACGAAATCAAATTTGAAATGTCTTTGTGTATTAAAACAAACAGTTTCGAATATTTTAATTTGGCCCAGTGACTGTTCTAGACTAAAGGGGGCACACAAGATTAACCACTTTTGTGACAGATGAAAATAAAGTAAATAGGCCTTAACATTTACAATATTTTGTGTGTAATTTTTTGCCTTTTGCCCATCTTTGGTTGACGGTTTCGTTTTGTTATTTGCTGGGAACATTAGCCTCAGATTAAGTAACTCCCTATGTATGCACACATGTGTTTCTAATCCGTGATACATGTACATGGCCAGGGACCCTTCCTGCATGTATGGAGCAATAAACAGTGTCCACTGACCCAAGCACTGACCTTGCAATCACTACAGCAAACATGGATGTACATGTACCATGGAAAGGCAAGTATGCCTAATAACCTCAATCCTTCAAAATACTTCACTTTAGCAAAGAGCATAGTGTAGCATATGTAACCTCAATCCTCCAAAATCCTTCACTTTAGCAAAGAGCATGTAGCATGTAACCTCAATCCTTCAAAATCCTTCATTTTAGCAAAGAGGATTTTGGAGGATTTGGGAAGATTAGGGTTAGAGCCTATGATCCACACACAAGCTGAATATTTGTTTTCAAACATTGATTACACACTGTTTTGTCTTTGATAAAGATCCTGCTAAGTTTGAAAACGCCACTGTGCATTTATATATTACTTCATTTTGGATGCTAATCAGCAAAAGCTAATTCTTTATTTACAAAGTTGATTAAGTTAAAATCAACTTTACTTCATGTTAATTCAACTCTTTCTCTTCACAAATTAATTCCGCATATTTTTAGAGTGCATTATAAACTCACACATAGGGCTATGAGATTCGTGTAAGAGGTTCGTCCACGATAGGTATGCAGAGTACCAATATACACTGTAAACATGGTGTTTAGAATTTAAACACATTTCTAAACACTTAGCTTGTACCCACTTTTTTCACATGTTTAGCCTAAAACATGTTTAGATTGTGCTTTTCTGTGATGTGTGTTTGAATGCTAAAAACCATATAAACATGTGTCAAAAAGCTAAGCACGTCTAGCTTTGTGACATGTACAGAGGATGACCGTTTAGCTTTGTGACATGTACAGAGGATGACCGTTTAGCTTTGTGACAAGTACAGAGGATGACCGTTTAGCTTTGTGACATGTACAGAGGATGGCCGTTTAGCATTTAAACGCATTCCTATAAAAGCGTTTATTGTGCGTGTGTTTACCTTAGACATATGAATTCATACAATATCATTATCATCAAGCAATATTTAAGACCTGTGGCTATTACAAAATCACGGGCGGTTCCAGGGTGGAATTGAAAAGGATGGCACACGGAAAAGTATATATAGGGGGCACACTGCTAGATTGGCAATGAAAGATTATGTTTTCAGAAAGAAAAAATACATTTGAAATACATTTGCCATCCTACAAATTAACAAGTATAAGAATGTACGGGCCTATTACCATCCTATAGAATTAATAAAAGTATGTACGCGCCTATTGTCATCCTACAATATAAAAAGTAAGTACGGGCCTGCACAAAATAATCAGAGTAGAGTCATTATTATGTATAATTCTAGTAAGCAATTTTCAATGATTCCCCTCACTCCCCCGCAGACATGGCAGGGGACCACCTGACACCGCCCTTTGACCTCGCCTTAGCTGGGAACTCATTCTTTGGGATTCGCAACATTGGCGTTGCCCAGTGTCTGTTGGATCATGGCGCCACTGTGATCAGCAACGCTCAGCAGTTTGGTGGAATGTCATCGAACGCATTGGTTGCAGCTGTCATGGCAACGGCTCCAGAAAATATAGCAGTAAGTTAGTAACAAAGAAATGTACCTAAATAGGATTGTGAATATAAGAAAACAATGGCAAACTGTCAAAAAATCGTGACAAAGATTGAACACCCACAGCACCTTCGTAACACAGTGTTATACGACGTATTCAATAAGTTTTTACAGGGCATCAATCAACCTGAATTTACCCATCATAAAGTCTTTGCATGGGGGAAGATTTGTTCCTAGAGCAGAGAGTTTATGTTGGGGGGTAGTGGAAGGGGCTTCCCAATTTTGGAAAAGTATGTTCCCACACACCTTCTTGCAAGACTTATAATTTTGACTTTATGAAAAAAGGCCCATTTGCGGTTGCAAAGAGTATTGTTGAATCCTTTAAAACAGACTGGCACTCCACAATATTGTTTTACTAATTTACTATTTTCTTTCCGTCATATTTTCCAGAACTCTCTGTACGCCCTCTACGACATCGTGGACGAGGTTGCACCGCTGCCTTTTGGCGCGCTTTCTCCAGATTTTGATTTCATTGGTCGTCTGCGGTCAGCTTTGAAAGCCAATCTGCCTAGAGATGCACACGAAAAGGTAATTACAAGACATTGGCTGAAAACATTAGCCTTACCTTTGGTATACTCAAAAAACATGGAATTAATTATCATAATCAGTTTTCACAAAGCTCACTTGGTGTCAAACTATTTACCAGGGCCGGATTTAGGACTGGGCAAGCTGGGCAGTTGCCCAGGGACCTCCACAACCAGGGGCCTCCACATATTTCATGAACAAAAAATTGTAAGGAAAAATGTAGGCTGACCTGAACTGTAGGCTGGTCTGTAAATATATGTACTGTACTATATTCTTGTTATGATTGATCATGATTGACCTGCTTGCTTGCTTATTCAGATTCTTTCTACTTGAAAAAAATTACTTTATGGATGACTGTAACTATGTCTTGTGACTCTTGTCACCTTTTAGTTTTTTAGTATTCTAAGGTAGGGTGGGCCTCCGCTACTGAAGGATGCCCAGGGGCCTCCACATGTCTAAATCCGGCCCTGCTATTTACATCAATATACATGAGGTCAGATTGCATATATTATAGGCTAACCAATGTTACAGCACCGAGTGGTATTCTCAGAAAGCATGAAATTAACGATCACAGTTTTCCATAAAGCTCGCTTGGTGTACAATACATGGTGTCAAATATCTATTACAATTTCTCTATAATTTACCTTACTATGGCCGAATACAATAACAATTATGTTTCTTTATTTAACAGGCCACGAATCGATTGCATGTCAAAGCAACAGTTCTCAACCTCGTTGACAAATACAACTCGGTGAGCGTTCACGATGTAGACCAGGGGACGAGTTCGAGCGTGCGCACCAAGGGACCGAAACTGTTTGAGATCGGCGACAGATGCTGGAAAATTGGAGACGAGGTTGAGATATCAAGATACGAGAGCTTGGAGGAACTTATCGAGGTAAAGTACAAGACTGTACCATTCACAGGCTGGCTGTTCAATGTACATCTTGATTCAAAGAAAGTAAGCATAGAAGCAGTTTTGCCAACATTACCACCAGGCCTGTGATTTCTCATGATTTTTCCTGATTTCAGGATTTCTTACAAATATCCCTTTGCCTCAAAATTTTCTTGAAAGAAGAGAAGTAGCCAAACCTCTAGTGTCCAAACCTCTAGTTTCTTGTTTGTGGGGATGTGGAAAGATGTGGAAACTCCTCCAAAACTAAACATCCAGGAGGTTCAGGGAGCTTTGTCCTCTAGACCAATGGGAGACCCAGGCCCGCTACCCATTTTTCTGAATTTTTTTCTTTTGCCAAATCACAGCCCTGTACTAATGATGTATCTTTCCGTTTATTGTTTTGTCTTAGGTGTTACTCGGCTGTGTTTATGTTCCTTGGTTCCCCTGTTGGAATCCTCCACACTACAATGGCCGCGTGAGTACCAACACAAGTGTAGAAACCATCATCATACTGCATAAATTATACTCCCCAGGGAGTTGAGATGGTTCTAGGAATGATTTAACTGGCCCAATGACGGGGGTAATAATATTCATGCGCCATGAGCGTCAAACTTGGCAGATACCGGCGCAGTACAAGTGTCCATTATTATCATTGAAATTCAGTTAAAGTTAAAACTTTACGCCCAAATGCATTTTCCCAGGTCTGGAATTACTCCGTATCCCTGGTCTTAGCCTCGGTGCCCCTGGGCTTCAATAATATTCCCAGAGACATTCTGATATTCTAATGGAAGCGCTCTTTACTCAGGAAAAGTGGCCTTGCCCCTACAAGAATGAAATTCCAGGCCTGTAGTGCATCGATCGATTCAAGTCAGGAATTACATGCCCTGGTATTGGCCTAGCCTTGGTGCCCCTTAAAGATTTCCCAGCGACATTCTGATATTCTAATGGAAGTGCCCTTTACTCAGGAAGATTGGCCTTGTCTCTACAATAATGAAATTCCAGGCCTGTAGTGCATCAATAGATCCAAGCTAGGAATTACACAGAGGCCACTGCCTCCATAGCCCTGGTCTTGGTGCCTCTTAAAGATTTCCCAGAGACATTCTGATATTCTAATGGAAGTGCCCTTTACTCAGGCAAAGTGGCCTGGCCCCTACAAGAATGAAATTCCAGGTCATCATTTAATTGGTCATCATTTAATTGGTTTATTAGTCTGTAACTCGTCTCTACTAGGGAAGGTACAACCAAAAGTTTTCGGGATGATTGGTACCTTGACCGAATTCACTTCAAGTTAGCTTTTGAATACTAATTCGATAATTGTGGTAGTGGTATTCTTCCTTGTAAAAAGTGAGCAGTAACATGATAATATCGAACATTATTTTAATCATTTTTATTAATTTTATTTAGTATTTGGGAGACGCAACATTATCACAGACAAGTAACCTCCCTGCTGACGTCACATTTAACTTCAGTTCATCAAACAAGCTCATTCGAATCTCGCCAGATCCGAAATCTCGCGCGACAATGCGAGACAAGATTGCCTGCGGCTGGGTCGACACGACCGGACAGCGGTTTGATATCAGTGCGCTGGAAATGTTCCGCACTGGAAACGGACTATATCCACCGCCCAAAGGTCACCTGGAGGCGTATTTTGCGGATGGATATGAGGATGCAACGCGGTTCTTGAAGTATTACCACTGTTATGATGAGAACCATAAAGGTTTTGGTCCGAGACATGATCGTTACGCTGCCGTCCATTCTGTTGACGATCTAAGATAAAAATGTTTGTTTGATTGTTAGTTTTTAAATTAAATTCGCAGAGAACAATAATTGAGGCTGCGAGACAACTGGTAGTAAAAAGGTAACTTATACCGTACCAATCACCAAAATGAGGTAATATTGACATTATTTAGGACATGTGAAAGAGGCTCCAGGCGCACCAGTCAAGGAATTCCATTGGATACGTTGTGCTGAAGATCTGACGGCATGCTTCGAGACTCGCGAGCTAGCTACCAACCAAGGTCAAAGTTGCATCTCGGGGCAAACATGGCGGCAGCAGCCAGTAATGCAGTATCTGGCGTAATTCACGAGCCTCGAAGTGTGACGATCTTCAGGCTAACCTAAATCCACAAATTGCTGCTTCGTGAACAAGCCCGATGACGTCTACGAAAGGAAATGAGAAGACAGCAATTAATTAAACAGACTAATTGCAGGATGTCCGAGTGTACCAAAATGGCACAGGATAGTTTGTTGGCAGTTAATTACTAAGTAAAGACTGCGGTGACACCACTATGTAGAAATTCTCTTTTTACTAGTAAATAGTTCTAAAAAGAACCGGTTGGTTACAACTCGACGTTTTGATCAGTATGCTCTGACCGTCTTCAGTTAACCCTAACCACCCCAAATCCATCAAAATCCTCCAAGTGGCACTTTTATGGAAAAATTCAGCACTGTTGGAAACTGGTACTTTCACCTCTTCAAATGGGGCAAAATTACTAGGCCTACCTGGCAAGAGGTACAGGCCATAAGTGCTAAATAAATGACAGATCAACGAAAATGCATGGTGCATTTTGAAGATAAGGGCATGTTTCCAAATTAAAGTGCACTGATTTGGGAGGATTCAGGAAGGTTCCTAGCCAAAATGCATAGGAGGGTAGGGTTAATTGCTGTCAGGCCCTGTTGCGAATATTGGACAATGAATGAATCTCTAAGAATCACAAGACCGAACTGGACATAACAAAATATATGACGCTTTTAAACCAGATGATGCTTTTTAATATCACAATATTAATCCTTTATAAAAACAAAAAATTCTTCTTCCGAGTTATTAAATTGCACTTAATACGCTGTACAGGTGTAAGGTGATTTAACATTCTAAAAGCTACCACAGGGGCAAGTGCTTAATTCTCCTCATCTATAAATTATCTCTTTATCAAATTGTCGATTTATAATTCAACCATTTCGAATTTATTGCTGTCTAAATAGGCTGGTAACCCAATAATAACATGCACAAAATGACTTGAATAAACATCAAGGACAGTATTAAACGATGATTGTGCTACTCTTCGCTGGCAAACAACGTCTTCGTATTCTGTTTTAACGATGGTGTCAAATACCAGTAGCAATCCATTTAGCACATAAAAACACAAAAAGGAATTATGATTTATATACAAGTAAATATTATAATTCAATAACAAGGACAATGCATTGCTCAAAATACAAGTTTTTGTCATAATTATGTCGAAAAGTGAAGAAATGAGGAATTTTTGGGGTACCAAAATGACCGAGCCTACCCTATAAATTTGACCAACCTTGCTTTCCTTCTTCACTGAATGCCGTCTAATTTCAAAATTATGACTTTAGGACAAGAACTCAACTTCACACATAATAATATACGATTCTTCAAGCAAAATAATGGCTTCACAAAATAATACATTACGCAACGTAAGACTCTATGGACCAATCATGGGCCTCGTACAATGTTAGGCCGCGTCTGAATTGACTGCTTTATTGGCTGTGGCTATGATGGCTAAATCAGGCGTGTATGCCTGTGCTTCAACGCTGGCAGACGCGCTGATCAAGCCATATCCGCGAGACGAAGGCGAAGCCGTAGTTTCGAAGGCTAGCTATGCTCCCTCGGTTGTTTTGACTAACGCGTGCTTTGCGTTCAAGGCTTCAGACAGGAGGACGGAGTCTGAAGCCGGAGCCCATGCCGAAGCAGTGGTTTCGAAAACGGCAATTCGGACGCGGCCTTAACTTGATGGGTCCATTACCGAGTTGTGGGATCTAGTGCCTGATGTTGTTGTATTAACGAAAAGTATATTTTATCTCCCAGGGAACCTGGCTTATTATGCGTTTTGGAAGCGTTCGATAATAACAACTATAGACTTCAATACAAGATCCAAAAGCATACAAAACCATAATCGTTGTACAAACAACGTATGTATGCCATGCTAAGAAAGAAGGTGATTGTACACAGTAGTGGATGTCCATGCGTTCTCAAAATGAGGAATCGAAATCAAATTTATTTTAAAACACATTTTTTTTTTAAATAAATAAAAAAAACTATATCAAAACTGGTTCTGCGTTTTTAAAATCATGTTCGATTTAACCTCGTCCTCATAGTCTCACCCATTACCACAGCAAGAGAGATCCATGGTGGAGACGAAGTTGTATCCGAATGCATTTCCAAGTAGCTACTCAATGCACCTTTTCTCGCGGAAATGCACCTTTTCTCGCGAGAAAAATGCCCCAACATAATAAACAACTTAAAGCGAACAATGAACCGAACATATGTTGATCAAAATTAATAAATACACTACAAGCCTGTTTGTTCTGCAAATGGGTAAGATTATTAAAGAGCACAATAAATACATAATCACACTTTGTAAATAGTCAACACCAAAGCCAGATGTACAAATCAATTTTACAACCCAGTGATCAAAGCACCCTGGGATATAATGCGCCATTCACGAATGGGGATATGTTAAGTCATTCTACTCTACGTGGTATAATTCTATTTAAGTATGAAATGTTAATAATGATATATTACGTGTAAACAGCATATCATATCAAATACTATGACCCCTGTCAATAAATAGCGTTTTCTAGATAAATGTAAGCAAACTATACCCATGTAGCTAGATTAAAGACGCACTTTTGACCTTTGTCGTGTTTTAACCTGTATTTGGCCCGGATATGAAACACTACTTATGCGCGTGCGCAAGAATCGCTGGTATGCCTGACCTGACCGCAAGGTTCTCTGGGTCATAGCCCAAAATATTGCTTAGCTAATGTATCTGCTTAGAAAAAAATTGATGAAAACCAACCGAAGGACAAAATAAATTGGCTGGTAACCTTTTTTGCTAAGCACAAATCTTCTGTGCTCAGCCAAACTGGGAGCAGGTTGGCCAATCGATGATGACTGCGTGCGCCACAGAATGGTTTCACATCATGATCAAATATCAGATGTAAAATGTACATAACACGCGCGCTCATGAAAAACACAACAGAGATCCAATCATTAAAATCCTTGTCTCTACATCTGAATTTCCCATCATTAAAATCCTTGTCTCTACATCTGAATTTCCCATCATTAAAAGCCTTGTCTCTACATCTGAATTTCCAATCATTAAAAGCCTTGTCTCTACATCTGAATTTCCCTATCCAATTCTCTGGACCTAATCCTAAACAGACCTGTTGTAGTGCTGTCGTGGGCACTTGTCAATGACTAATTGCTGTCTAAATAGTCTGGTTATCCAATAATAACACGCACAAAGTGACTTGAAATGCCCCGCTGCCGCAATGATTGATTATAAGATATCATTTTGTCTTTCGGCATTAGCACGTAGCCACGCCCACTTATACGCGCGGGAAAAACCAAGGCAACGTGAATTAATATCTGCAACATAGTATCCCGTTTTTAAGTCGATATGTAATAGCGCTACTTCCGGTTCCAAAGCTGCCATACCGTTGTGTGTAATTTCACCTAAATTCCTTGATTTTTTTCGTTCAAAAGCTATTCTTGAGACAGAAATTGACTTTGTTAATAAGATTTTGAGTCTTTTACAACACATACGTTAATTACAAGTCCCAAGCTTTCGAATTTCTTGTGTAAATCCTTAAAGAAAAGGATGGTCGATGCATTTCCAATGGGCTTCTGATGATCGTTGGAGCCAGCACGTGCGAAGTGGGCGTGGTTTATGTTGGAATTACGTCACATTTACCAACAGCGCGCAGCAGATAACCCTGATTGGTCAAAAGGTTTTTGATTGACAGCCGTCGACAGGCCAATTAATTTGCACCAGTTGAAATGATAACGCTGGACCTAAAACAATGGATTGATATTTGCTACATTGCTCATTGCATTAAATGCACTAACATTACGCGTTTCATTTATTCAATGGAACCATGCCGGTGATTTTGAATGATACAAAAATTACATTTTCATGCTTGAGTATTTTTTTCTTTAAAAATGACAGACAAAAAGTATTGTACTTTTTGTGTTTAAAGAATTCTTAAAATTAATTAAATAAAATATTTGTCAATGATTATATCTTGGTTAATTACCTATAACTGTATTTACAAGTACCACCCATTCTTTGTACATAGGTTCTGTAATTATAGACAAAAAACTGATTTTTTAGCAATCATCAGTTTCGGAAAATACTTATCGTAAAAGACCCCGATTACAGGATCGACATTAAATAAAACATTTTTCTTATTATTTTATCTACTTATTACTAAAAGATTTCATAATATACCCGACACTAATCTCGTCCAAAATGAATGATAACAATTGATGGCAAAAAAATTATTAACAATTATATACACCATGAGCAAAACTGGGAACTTTTGAGAGCTACAATCTACGATATAAAGGGATTGTACACCATTGGAAACATTTCTGTAAATGTATCCATCCTTGATAAGAACCCGTATTGTCACCAACAAGTTTCAGCTGATTTCATTGCGTCATTAACCCTCCTACAATCAATGCAATTTTTGAAACAACACATTCAGGCCACTCCAAGCCATTAGCTATTGCCAGTGGCCTCCTATGGTTACCCTTCTGTGCACTGTGACACCACTGAGATTGCAGGTCAAGGTGGTCTCCCATTAACCCTCCTACAATCAGTGCAATTTTTGAAACAACCCATTCAGGCCACTCCAAGCAATTAGCTTTTGCCAGTGGCCTCCTATAGTCACCCTTCTGTGCACTGTCACACCACTGAGATTGCAGGGTAAAGTGGTCTCCCATTGATACATTGCAGGCCATACTAATATGTTAAAACATTTACAGTGGCCTTGGGTGGCACACAGTTGATTTTGTAAGATTACTTGGAAAGGACAGCAGGCTTGTATGCTTTAAAGGTTGGTGAAAAACATTTAGTGGATCGGAGTGGCCTCCATGTGTAGTAGGGTTTTAATAAGAAAATAATCTTAAGGCCCCAATAAAGGATCTGGTTTCTGGTATCCGCGTGCGTCGCCTCAGACCCGCGCGTAGGCATTTTTAATTTTCTTTTTCTTTTCTTTGCTATGAAATGATGTCCAATTGCAGCCAAAATTGCTGGATCGATTGGAACTCTGCCGATTTTTCACATAGGGGTATGAACGTTTGCCCAAGTTGTGAGGTCTCTTAGCCACCATACTTTGTATATGGGAAATTTGGTCCCCATGTGTACATGTACCAAGTATGTCCCTGTTTGCCAAAAAAAAAAAAACTAAAAAAAAAAAAAAGCCGTCACCGCACCGATTTTAAAGCCGGCCTACGACCAGAAACCGGAGACTTTTTTTGCCTAATGCATTGCTTTTAATTCATTCTAATGTGGAAAATGGAGCCCATGAGTCCTGATCCATTTTAAATGTGTAATACATGTCACGGTTTCTCAGTGGGGTGTCGTGGCCGAGCGGTCTAGCTTACCGGATTCAAGTTCTGGTGTTAGCAACATAATGTGTGTTCGAATCACGGCCGTGACACTTGTGTCCTTGAGCAAGACACTTAATCATAATTGCTTCGCTCCACCCAGGGGTTAAATGGGTACCTGTGAGGGCAGAGTTTGTTGATTAACCCTATATGCGCTGTAATGAAAACAATTGAGCTGTATACTCCCCAGGGAGCCGAGATGGTTTCAGGAATGATTTATGAGCCTTATGAGCAGGGATAATAATATAATGCGCCTTGAGCACCACTTAGTTGGTGGATACGTGCGCTATATAAATCCACACATTATTATTATTAATAACTGACAGTGTGTCATACGAAATCATTTCTCAGGGTGTTTGGTACCATCACCAACTTCACATCCAGTAAGTTTTGATTTTCGTAATCCGTTAATTTCCAAAGATGTACATTCCCTTAAATACACACGCTCGGCTGAGCGTTTTTTTTTTTTAAAGTAATTTCCACACAACTTATTAAAGATTTTCAGGAAAACCATGTTTTTTTTTCCCAATTCAATCATAAAACTCTTCTTTTCTCAATTTTTTGACAAATTAAAAATGAAGCGATACCGCAACTGCATTAACAGCAATCCAAATCCTAGAAATGGATATTTTGTACATTTAACCCCAAATAACTGCTTTGGTCATCCGTTCAACACGTATAACAATCAATTTTATTCCATATAACAATTACCTTTTATCATCAACTGCAGCATGTACATTGTGATGTTGCCCTTACACAGACGTATGCATGAAGCACTGCGTACTCGGTGCTTTCCAAATGTCTGTGAAAAAAAATCCACAGCCGACTTGGGCAGGATTCGAACCCACGACCTCCTGCTTACATACACACCTTGGTGTCAGGGCAAAATCAAGTCAATTGTTTATCACCTGACACAAGAATTTCATCAAGCTATGAACATTTTGTTTTTCAGATAATTGGAAATAATATTTGAAAAAAATAACAGCAAAAACAAACAAAACACAAAACAAAAATGACTACAAATATGGGGAAGATCAGTGACATGTCAAACACAGGAAAACAAGATAACGAGGATACCATGTAATGATTGTATCCGTATGGCTTAATTGTCTTGCTTCATTGACAAAATATTCACTTTATTCAACAAATAGTTGATTAAATTTCATGAAATATTATTGCATTTTTTGTTTTATCTCATTGTGCGCAGCAAATCAAACTAAATTCATCCACAATTGCAAATGTCTTAAAAACAAGTTTATATTAAATGATCATATAGTAATGCAGGGTACCCCATAGCCACATACAAATTAGATATATGGACTCAAAATGCACGCTAGTTCATGTACAATGGTGCGTTAAGTCATTGTGTCCCCTGGAGCACTGCCGGCCATTTTGAGTCCACAAATAACTTGCTGTCATGTTACAAATCTCTCTTAGTTCAGCTTTGGAGTACACATTGTGGCATCGCCCTCTAGTGTTCCAGCAAGATTCTCTACATATTACTGATGTGATTTTTTGGTTGCCCTTCACTGATACCGATTCTTTTGAGTGTCTGCGAACAAAAAATCTGCATGCAACTCAGGCGGGACTTGAACCCAATTCATTATCTATCTAGTTATGAGGGCACGACATGACTATCGCAGCTTCATAGACTTCAGGTGGTATCATGTCAATGTTTACCCTAGCTAATCTGTGAACTCTATGAGGATGTGTGACTTTTCACCCCAAATTGAGACTTAATAATGCACCCTATGGCCCATATTATTTCGCGATTTTGAAGTCAATTTAATTTTGGCTGGAAAATTTCAAATAACTACTGAACAGAAGATGCTTACCAGAAAGATTTACTGGTTTCCAATTTCACTTTCCATACAAAATGTGTATTATGCCTGGTAGTCTGTTTTATAATGCTAAGCAAAATTACTTGCTAAGCAAAATTACTTGCTAAGCAAAATTCCCTCCTTACGTAATTTACCCCCAGTCTGGAAAGTGAACAGTGAAACATGATTTGGAAACTTATTAACAAGACTTAGAATTAGTTATAAAAACACCCTAGAGAGCGCTCTTTTAATAAAGCCCTCTTGTGTCCACATATTGAAAGGTCATTAAAGGGCAGATATCAGTGTTTAAAAGTAAAAAGATAAAAATACACTACAGAGTAGACATATTAAGAGTAGGGCAATTATGACACCGCCCTCTAGTGTTCTAGTTATGAAAGGACACCAGAGGGCATTCATCATGACAGACAGTCCTGTATTCGGCTAATCCACTCCTCTGCAGCTGTCTTTGTGTCTGCAACAAAGTTGTAGGCTCTTCTTGTTGTCTTTAACTGCAAAAATGGGAGAAAAATTAAGGAATTAATATCAGGCTTGAAAGTGCATCAGTTAATGAAGTCAGACAGTGAAATACACTTTCAGGAACTTCGAGGTAAAACAGACCATTTGAGAACACTTGATAGCTCTATATATACCCTCATAATAACAATCACTAAAAAAGAGGACCAAGTATAGTTCCTTGAGGTAATTTTTTTTTAAATGATAAAACCCATAATTACTAATGATTTTCCACAGAAAGCAAGTCCCACAGAAGCACTTTCATTTTTTTCTGTTTGTTTACAATGCTCAGTTGGCAAGAAATCCTACCTTAATGCCTGAATCAACAGCTACAAGACTTAATAACAGAAGAGCCTTGTATTTCTTTTTTTCATTTTTCATCTTTTTTTTATTTTCACACCCTAAAACAACAGCTTCATTATATGACAACCATCTACCAAAATCTACTCACGTCAAAGAAAGCACTCTCGTCACATTTCTTGGGTGCTCCCATTGTTGGGAATGCAGGTTGAACTGACTCCACTTCTTTTAAATCTATGATGCCTTTACAGTGAGGGTCATTCCTTGTTTCATAATATCGCAACTAGGAGGGAAAAAAAGAACAATGAAATCATTGGGGCCAAATACAGTAACTTGAGACACTTTCATTACCAGGAGTTTTTGTGAGTCCAGACCAAACAATAAATTATTGCCTTTTCGGCAAAACAGACCTCTTAACAACACGTCATACCCTTATAAACACCCTCATAATAAAAGGGGACCAAGTATAGTCCCTTGAGGCACTCTCATTACCTGGTGTTTCTGTGAGTCCAGTACAAACCATCGTTGCTTCCAGCCCTTTAGTCTTGCCCCTCGTTTGTTTAGGTAGCCCTCGTGTGTCCTTGTTTCACCAATCTTAGCATGGAACTCATCGTACCCTGACAAATAATAATAATAATAATAATAATAATAATGTGGATATATATAGCGCATGTTTCCACCAAACTGGTGCTCAAGGCGCATTATATTATTACCCCTGCTCATCAGGCGCATAAATCATTCCTGAAACAATCTCAGCTCCCTGGGGAGTATACAGCTCAAATGCTGCCATTTCAGCACATACAGGGCTAATCAAACACAACAACCAACTCTGCCCTCACAGGTACCCATTTACCCCTGGGTGGAGAGAAGCAATTATGGTAAAGTGTCTTGCTCATGGACACAAGTACCACGGTCGTGGTCGAAGGGAGGAAAAAAATTAAATCAACCCGACAGATTTCTAGACACATGCCACTGAAAAACATGTTAATATTTTTGTTACCACAGTCATAATAATAATAATAATATAATAATAAGAGACTTATAAAGCGCAAAATTCAGAAAAAGCACTTGCTACACGAATACATCTTCTATTACAACAACCAAACAAAATCAATTTCTAATATGGGGTTTTAAAACAATAAGTCCTTAGAAAGTCTTTTGTTTTCTTTTCGGTTAACCCTAACCTTCCCAAATCCTCCAAAATCCTCTTTGCTAAAGTGAAGGATTTTGAAGGATTGAGGTTACATGCTCTTTGCTAAAGTGAAGGATTTTGGAGGATTGAGGTTATTAGGCATACTTGCCTTTCCATGGTACATGTACATCCCTGTTTGTTGTAGTGATTGCAAGGTCAGTGCTTGGGTCAGTGGACACTGTTTATTGCTCCATGCATGCAGGGAGGGTCCCTGGCCATGTACATGTAGCACAGATTAGAAACACATGTGTGCATACATGTCATGTGCTTGCTTTACTCCTGAAGGATTTTGGCGGATTCAGGTTATGTGTAAGCAAATGGGCCTAGGGAGTTAGGAAGGATTCCGGTTATGTGTAAGCAAATGGGCCTAGGGAGTTAGGAAGGATTCAGGTTATGTGTAAGCAAATGGGCCTAGGGAGTTAGGAAGGATTCCGGTTATGTGTAAGAAAATGGGCCTAGGAAGTTAGGAAGGATTCCGGTTATGTGTAAGCAAATGGGCCTAGGGAGTTAGGAAGGATTCAGGTTATGTGTAAGCAAATGGGCCTAGGGAGTTAGGAAGGATTCAGGTTATGTGTAAGCAAATGGGCCTAGGGAGTTAATCCCGGCCAAATCTCGCTGGGCCCCCCGGCCCCCTGACAATGTTGGCTCTTATTGGGCGGTCTGTGCTCCGGCTGGAGATAACAACATTGGTGGGGGGAGCGGGGGAGCAGGGGAGCGGAGAGCGGAGAGCGGGGACAGCGTAGGGTATGTTTATTGTCACGTGTCCCAACTATTTTGGCCGGGATTGTCTGAATTTTCTCTTAGTTTATCTACGGAGCCGTGACCAGACGCGGGCAAACCGCAGTCTTTGTCTTTGTCTCAAGGACAATACATTAAGGGACAAGGCAAGTGATGGTGTTGGTGATCATCTCGTGCTGATGATGATTCCAATGATGTAGGTGTAGCTGGACGTCATCCTCATCCTCATTATCCTCATCATCTTCTTCTCTCTCATAGTCAAAATCATCATACAATAATCAAAAAATAATTCTCAAAAATAAAATAAACAATAAATAAATAAAAGTAATATTATTGTCGGTGTTATGGACAAAAATACATAAACATTCTACTTGGTTGGGATTCGAACATACGATCTCCGCATTTCAGATCAGATGTCTTAACCACTAGACCATCGTGGCAACCTGCAAGCGCTCCCAGTTCGATACCCTTGGACGATGCATGGCTGCAATGCGCTGCCGCAAAACACAGATGATCAGAACTTTATTGTAGGGTGCACCGTTACGGTTCACCATGCCATTTTGTTCCATAAGTTCCAAAAAGATAGTTTGTGTTCAACGCGAACATCAAATTAAGATAAAAAAACAACATACAATACTCTTCAATTTGGTTTCATCCTCATTCCGTTATTTTGACGAAAAATCCAACGGTGATCCATCGAAACCAATAAAGAAAGGAAGGGAGTGACTCTCCTTCTTTAATGTTCAGTGGTGAACCGTGGTGAACCGTGGTTACATTATCCATCGACATATGAATGGGACTGAACTGGTGTATACCACGGTGGTATAGTGGATAAGACACCTGTTGTAAAACGCGGGGATCGTGGGTTCGAATCCCACCCGATTAGAACGTTTGTATCTTTTTGTATAAAGAGTATAATTTATCACACGTTAGGGTAAAATCTACAATAATATTTTATCATTATTATAATTTTTTTCCCCAAATAATTTTCTTTAATTCAACCTTTGGACGCTATTTCATGTTTGGGAAACAAAACCAAACACCCCTCCAGAGAAAACTGAAAAAAAAAAAAAAAAATTCACAAAGACAGACAATAAGCGCATGGATAAAATGGGCATGTCGCTCACATATTATACTGATTCAGACAATCCCGCCAAATCTCGCTCCCCGCCCCTGACAATGTTGGCTCTTATTGGGCGGTCTGTGCTCCGGCTGGAGATAACAACATTGGTGGGGGGAGCGGGGGAGCAGGGGAGCGGAGAGCGGAGAGCGGGGACAGCGTAGGGTATGTTTATTGTCACGTGTCCCAACTATTTTGGCCGGGATTGTAGGGAGTTAGGGTTAAGGTATATGCTTTTTCTAGGGGTATTCTTTTACCAGTATTCAGTTAACTCTCTTTGCTGTTTGTCTCTATGACACTTGTGCTATGTCAATTATGTATTTGTCAATGTTGTTTTGTGTTTTGTTCTGTCTTGTGATGTAAATAAAAAAAATAAAAATAAAATAAAATAAATAAATAAATAAAAAAAAGTCTTCAGAAAGTGAAATATACATTTTATAAGACAAAATTCTGTACAAAAAGGAATTAGTTATAAGAATAAATCAAAACTACAAGAGAGAAAAGAATGAATGTTTAAAATACAAGAAAATTTAAAAAATAAAATGTTTACAACACAGCAAAAAATAAATACAAAAAAGGTACTGGAATAAGTTAAAAAGTGAGCTTAATTAACTAAACAGGGCACAGAATTGCTAGTCGGATACCATGTTTTAAAAGGGTATGTTAAATTGCCGTCTACACTAATGATAGAGTACCTGAAACTCCAGCAGGAGTAACTGGCGTCCCGGCTGTAACAACTTCGTCGGATATCGGTCGGGATGGTCCTGAACTGGGCTCTTTGGTTGATCCTCTCCTTGTACATTGCTTAGGTACCTTGGGTACACAGTCCTCATGAGCGTTGAAACCGCAGTCTGAACACTTCATCCCTGTAGCAGACCCCAAAATAAAAAAAGCCAAGTGAACATTTAAAGGACCAAGTACTGTGACTTGTGGAACTCTGTTATATATAAAGGACCAAGTATTGTGACTTGTGGAACTCTGTTATATATAAAGGACCAAGTATTGTGACTTGTGGAACTCTGTTATATATGGTACCCTTTAATAACAGTGGATATACATGCAGTTTTCATGTCCCCAAGGGTACAGGTGAAAAATAAAAAGGACCAGGTATAGTCCCTTGTGGTACTCTTGGATATCTGTTAACCTATAGTAATCCTTCTGAACCTTCTGAAGTTGTAGTCAGCAGGGCGAATCTAGTCTGCATGTCGCTAACTTTAACGGTATATATTGGCATATACGGGCCTGCCAGAAACACCAGGGAAAACCCCTTCTCTTAGCAATAAGTGTACTGGGTTCTTTTTACGTGCGTTGATAGTTTTTAATACAACACACGGGACCTACGGCTTTATGTCCCATCTGAAGGACGAAGCAATAATGGTTAAGTGTCTTGCTTAAGGACACAAGTGTCACGACCGGGACTCGAACCCACACTCTGCTGATCAGAAACACCAGAGCTTGAGTCCGGTGCTCTTAACCGCTCGGCCACGACATAGATATAAAGTCCCATGTGCATTGAAAACACTAAATATAATTAAATGGTACTTTAATAACAGTAATTATAGCACAAAACTTATAGAGGCATCTCACTGACAGTTCCAATGCATTTTACACACAAATGAACAAAAATATATTACATATAATTTTAAAAACACAGATTCAAGTTCTGGTGTTAGCAACATAAATGTGGGTTCGAATCACGGCCGTGACACTTGTGTCCTTGAGCAAGACACTTAATCATAATTGCTTCTCTCCACCCAGGGGTTAAATGGGTACCTGTGAAGGCAGAGTTGGTTTGCTCTATATGCGCTAGAAATGGCAGCAATTGAGCTGTATACTCCCCAGGGAGCTGAGATGGTTTCAGGAATGATTTATGAGCCTTATGAGCCTTATGAGCAGGGATAATAATATAATGCGCCTTGAGCACCACTTAGTTGGTGGATACGTGCGCTATATAAATCCACACATTATTATTATTATTATTAATTACTGAAAATATGTACATAAATGAAGTTCTTGGTACTTTCTAAAAGCATTTCTCAAAAGTGTTTTAACCACAATCTCAAACATTATGACAGCGGCGGCAAGATTATACCTTCTTAAATCAAAAGGGACCAAGCATTGAACCTTGAGGTTTTTTCAATTATAAATATCTTTGTTTTTAAATCTGACCTTTGCAACCCTGTTTGACAGCCCCGAAGAGAAGCTGAGCGCAGAAGTCACAGTCTGTCGGAGTCATGTAGCTATGAGCATCAAAACGATGCTGGAACATAAACCCTTTCGGTTGAGGCTCAATTATATTCTTACCCTACAAACAAAGAGAAAAAGAAATACATCATTGGGGTAAACGTCATCCATTGTTTGGCTTTCCTTGTCTTTATGGTGAGTATTGTGCTTCAACTGTGGAGTATTACGATTCGATATACATTTGTGTTTTCTTCAACAATTTTGAGTTTTCTGTAACAATTTACATTTTTGTTTTCTTGCCGACAATCAAGTGCTTTTTAAGGTTTCAGATGCCGACAAACACTCCCTACTTCTCGCCAGTATACAGATATAACATGGTTTGAGGGTGGACAGTCGATATTAGCTCCCGAGGCGAAGCCGAGGGAACTAGTTTCTCAACTTCCAATACCGAGGGGAGCTAATATCGACTGTCCACCCGAAATAAACCATGTTATATCTGTTTTACTATACCTCATGCATATTCAGTTGCCATTACAATAAGAAGCAAGGGGAAAGGCAATATAACCACTGTGAAATAAAACGCGAATTTACATTTACGTGTGCCGCCATCTTTTCATGTGTATGTACGTAGCTAGCTAGCTAGCTGAGGCGATGTTCGCGCGTGCGTACTACTGTTCCCCGCTGGCATGTTCCCGGATGCAGGGAACAGATCGTTGGGACTATTTCCCCGCCGGGACTGTTCCCGATGCGACAGTCTACTACGCACTACTGCGCATGCGTATTTACCCTGTGCGTGAATACTGGCGGACGCGAGGTAAACAGCAAAAATAGCATCTGGCACGTGACGGTGAATGGACCAGTGAGAATTCGGCTCTCGATCATGAATATGTATGAGGTATAGTAGTTCCATCTGTCTCATTCCTGATACTAGCAGATACTGATGATTATTAATTTAACCCTAACCACCCCAGATCCTTAAAAATCCTTCAACGGGCACTTTTTTGGAAAAATTCATCAATGTTGGAAACTGGTACTTTCACCTCTTCAAATGGGGCAAAATTACTACCTGGCAAGAAGTATAGGTCATAAGTGCTGAATATGAAAGATCAACGAAAATGCATGGTGCATTTTGCAGATTAGGGCATGTTTCCAAAAGTGCACTGATGGACTTTGGAGGATTCAGGAAGGTTCCTAGCCAGAATACCTACAGGGGTTTAGGGTTAAGGAAGGTTCCTAGCCAGAATACCTACAGGGGTTTAGGGTTAAGGAAGGTTCCTAGCCAGAATACCTATAGGGGTTTAGGGTTAAGGAAGGTTCCTAACCAGAATACCTCGGGGGTTAGGGTTTTAATAATGACCCAGCAATCTACCTTGACAAGAATATCAATGGTGGTTTTTTTGTGGGCGGTTATGCTTTGCAACTGCGCTTCCTTGATCTTGATGGAGAGTGACTTCATCCGTACCCTGCTGGGGAAACTCTTCTGAGCTCGGTCTAGTCTTGACTTCCAGTGCTGAGGCGTCCGGCCGAGGTCACCTTCCAGCTGTGCCATTTCCTGAGACAAGAGCAATGGTAATCATTTATTTACATCTCCAGGACACCAATTTCAACTATTTGCATTTATGGAATTCAATACATAACAAGAGCATTGTTTTTTACTCATTTTCATCTCTGTATTATTATATCAATAACTGCTTGTAGTCTTCATATGAGTGTTCAGTCCACCCTGCCTATTGTAATTTTAGTAATTTTATATTATATCTGACAGCAGAGGACATGGGTTTCTTGTTTCATTTTATATGTAGCATTCTTCCACATCCAGTGAACGTCATGGCAACCACTCACCTCAAGAAGCCACATATGCATGTCTGGCTCTGCCTGCGTCGCGTTGTCATAGCAATTATTGATTACTCTTCTATCTGAAGGCAACAGAGGTGTCTCTTTGTCCTCAGCTGTAGCCAAATCAAAAAGTTCCCGATCAAACGAGGGGCCGCCAGCTAAGTCCTCTTGAGTGAAGTAGTCCCAGATTCCCAGGCTGGAGAAATTGGTGTATGGTCTCAGGATCTATATTGGACATTTTTTTTAAAAGTTCAATTTGTAGCACAATCTTTGGAACAAATGTGACCCGCTCTATCGTAATGAGGAATGTCCCCCAAATATGAAAAATGGAGATACGCATACCATCTAACGAACATTTAATGGGCTTTCCAATGAAGCCAAACATAAATGTGTCCCTTTTTCCGTTCCGAAGTTATTAAACAAAGAATTTGAGATACTGCTGCGATTGTTACAGAAACGTTTTACGAGAAAAACGGCTTTGAAAAAAAGTACCTCAAAATCGATTTCAATGCGATTGTTTACGTTATGTGAATTTCAGAGCTTGTTTACGCGAAATGGTCCCTTGGGGGACATTCCTCATTACGATAGAGCAGGTCACAAATTAATGTGATCATTTAACTACAATGTACTTCAATCAAACCAGGACACCTGGATTAAATGGCCCCCTGGGCTAAGTGGCCCTTGGATTTAATGGGTCCTTGGATTAAGTTGGCCCCTGGACTAAGTGGGCCCTGGACAAAGTTGGCCCCTAGACTAAGTGGGCCCCTAGACTAAGTGGGCCCCTAGACTAAGTGGGCCCCTAGACTAAGTGGGCCCCTAGACTAAGTGGGCCCCTAGACTAAGTGGGCCCCTAGACTAAGTGGGCCCCTAGACTAAGTGGGCCCCTGGACTAAGTGGGCCCCTGGACTAAGTGGGCCCCTGGACTAAGTGGGCCATTGGACTAAGTGGGCCCTTGGACTAGGTGGGCCCCTGGACTAAGGTGGGCCCCTGGACTAAGGTGGGCCCCTGGATTAGGTGGGCTCCTGGATTAGGTGGGCTCCTGGATTAGGTGGGCTCCTGGATTAGATGGGCCCCTGGATTAGGTGGGCTCCTGGACAAAGTGGGCCCCTAGATAAAGGTTTAATAGGTGTTTTTTTTATTAAATTGACATTCAAAATTGCAAAATTGAGAAAAAGGAAAAAGGAAATTTTGGTAATCTTTTTTTTACTCTTAACAAACCGCATGAACGTTAGAATTGCATAATAATGTTCTTACCGAAGTGTGAGGAGCAAAGGCAAGGTTGTAAAACAGCGGCTGTTTGCAATTGATCTTGATGATGTACTCCCAGAAGGATCGCATTGGAGCCTTGGAGTCGTCTCCGTCACGATGAGAGTGCGGCTTGTCCTCAAAGACTTGGTTAGCTGCATTCAGGTGGAAAATGTAAAAAATTTAATGAAACTCCTACATGGACCCCACTCCCCCCCCAATCTAAGGTTAGAGAGAGAGCTGTCTAATGTATGAGGGAGGGTTATGTCTAAGGTAAGAGATACGGCTGTGTCTAAGGGAAGCGAGACAGCTATGTCTAAGGGAAGCGAGACAGCTATGTCTAGGGTAAGAGAGACAGCTATGTCTGAGGTAGGGGTCTTACCTGCTTCAAATCTCTCATATTCAGAGTCAAGCATAAACGTCTGAAAGCGATTTGAGACGTGATGGTAGGCAATCATCTTCAGGAAATACTGGTTGAACTCAAAGGACAACGGAAACTGTGAATGAACCTGCAGTCAATAAACCAGAACAAAAAGAATTGTCACCATGGCCCTATTTCATCGTGCTAAGCAAATTTTCGTGCTAACTTTGCTTAAGCATAAGTGTATTGCATAGGTGAGCAAAAAATTCAGAGCGGCGTGTGCGTGTTCATCATGGATTTGTATTGTTGCGTCACTCATTTGCTAGCAATAACGGCCGACAAGTTAGCGTGCCTTTCTCTATGCTTAACGGTTAGCAGCGCTATGAAATGAAAAACGTACAGTAAGAAAATATTCGGCTGCTTAGCGACTCTTTGAAATTGGGCCCTGGAGACATTTTCATAGCGCTGCTTACCGGAATAAAGCACCATTGATTTGAATGGTTACATCATTCATTTCCTAGCAAATAGTGGCCGGCAAGTTAGCAAGTTAATTTCCTTAAGACTCATTTAGGGAAGACATCGAATTCTAACCTGCGGTTAAACCTTGGGGTACCTCGAGGTACCACAAGGTACATGCCTGCTGAAAAGTAAGGAGCTCATTATCTACGGGTCACTGCACATTCTTGGTTTCATCATGGGCATCTTCATGGTCAGTGCTGCTGGCAGATCCAGCCAGCAGCACAAAGGACCATGATTTATCTCACCATAATCCCCTACTAATCCATTGTAAGTTTTCAAAAGGTTGACTAGGTCCTTTGTGTTTGGATTTTGGGAGGGTCATATCTTTAATCCCATAATCCCATAATCAGCAGTTTGACCTCTTCCATTATTGATTATTCATGGCTCCAGCTCTTTCATTCATAAACTCTGGAGACCCAAGTTACCTTGTGGTACCTTGTGGTACCTTGAGGTACCCCAAGGTTTAACCGCAGGTTAGAATTCGATGTCTTCCCTTACCAAGGTCCGATCACAAATTAGCAATTTAGAGTACATATACTACTAACATCTATGATATAAGTTTTGATGTCTGTTGATAAAAATTCCTCCCCGCCCTTACAACCCTAACCTCATAAATTCCTGCAACATTTTAATTAGTGGCCTTATGTTTTGATTCATCAAAAAGGAGAAAAAGCCTTTGCAACTGAAATTTAAAAAGCTCACCTGATGGACGCAGTCCAAAAACTGCAAGAAAACTGGTGCGAAGCCACTAGCCTGGTGGGCAATAGTCTGGTTACTGCGATGGGTAAACCGATGACCAAATGCTAGCCACTCCTTCTCGATTAACACCTGAAAGCCCTCTAGTGTTCGGTAATATGGATCCATTAGGATCTGGGCTAACGATATGACCTACCGACAGACAATCAAAATGACATTTTATTGTTTCTTGAAATCATCCCTAAAATAATTCAGTGATAATTCAATAGCATCAACTCAATTAGTGGGCAGTTTACTCAAAACAGGTTGGAAAATAAAGATACATTAAAAATATGAAAGGAATGTTTAAACTTAACCCTAACCACCCCAAACCATTCAAAATCCAACAGCTGGGTTTGTTGTATTTTGATGGACTCAGTACTGTATAGCCCTGACAGGGATACTTTACATGGGGCCAGGTGTCCCAATTCCAGCTTAGTCCAACAGTTGGGTGGTAGTGTTACTGCATGGTGTTGTATTTTGATGGAATCAGTACTGTATAGCCCAGACAGGGATACTTTGCATGGGGCCGGGTGCCTCAATTCCAGCTAAGTCTCACATTTGGGTGGTAGTGTTTGTGCAGAATGTGGGTTCGAATCCCGGCCTGGCCGGTCGCGGAGCTTGTGTCCTTGAGCAAGACACTTAACCATAATTGCTTCGTCCTTCGGATGGGACATTAAGCCGTAGGTCCCGTGTACTACAAACATCAGTGCACATCAAAGAACCCATAATGACACTTATCATGCAAGAGTAGGGGGTTTACCCCGGTGTCTCTGGTAGGTAATTAAGCAACACTTGGAGAGGAGATGGGTGCCACCAAGTGTAATAGTATCACTTTCAGAAATGACTATGGGCCATCAAGATGTCGCCCGAACAGCCTCCAAGGCTATGGGACATAGATAGATAAATAGTTTGTGCATGGTGTTGGATATTGTTGGATTCAGGAAGGTTCTTAGCCAAAATAAATAGAGGGTTAGGGTTAATGCATTTACGAATCAAATAAATTTATTGAAAAAAAAATAACAAAACATTTATTATGTGTTTCATCACTGTGCCAACATCAAAATGACAGCTTGTTTTGCATTTGGAGTTGATTAAATCCAGCCTTTGATGAGATTGTCCCTGAATGTCATACCTGTGTTGTGAAGTCCCACCCTTCTTCAAAGCTAAACATTACAGATGATCCCTGGAGGTCCATTAGGTCCACAGCGGCCCCAGCAAGTTGCATAATGCTCTGAATCTAGAAGGGAAATAAAACAGCACAAAATAATAAAAATCTACCCTAATTTCCTGCATCTGTTTTTCTGGAAACCTGTACGAATCAACAGGCCGGCCCCTTGTATTGCATATTGACACTTAGACTGGTGCCCTGTCTCTATCCTATCAAGGCTAATCCTATCAAGGATAGAGACAGGCTCCAGGCATACCATTCAAGGGATTTCATTGGATACGTTGTGCTGAAGATCTGACCTCATGCTTCGAGGCTCACGCACTAGCTACCAATCAAGGTTGGTAGATTTATGACAAAAAGCTATCCCGCAGCAAGAAAACAACATAGACAACGTGAGAACCGGCGTCTCCGAGGATACACCCTCCAATAGCAACAATTTGTACTGCTGGAGTATATCACATCATCATCAAGGTCAAAGTTGAATCTCGGGGAAAACATGGCGGCCACGGCCACGTAGTTCACGAGCCTCAAAGCATGACGTCCGATCTTCAGGCTAATCAACACTAGGCTTGTATTTGTGTAATCTGACTAAGACTGCCACTAACTTTGAGGGGGTACAAGTTCCAATTACCTGGACCAGCCACTCTGATTCCTCCACCAGCTTGTGGAAGCCACACTCTGGGTCTGTCAGCACGTTGCTCGGCACGCAAGCCTTCATCAACTTCTTGAGACTGCTCTTGACGTGCCGCGTCTCATGGAAGTCATAAGGAATGAAGTCACATTTGTTGAACTGCTCCAGCTTGAAGGCCTGTAAAAATGAGAATTTGGGAAAATTGAACGTCTGAAGGATAACTAACACTTGTACAACTGATGGATGGTGTTGCACTGAGTAGGGTGTCTAGCCAGTTATTAAAGAGGGTATTTAACAAAACATTTGTACTGTACTTCTGATTCAAACTACATGTACATCAAATCAAATTACATCAAATATGTAAAACTTGTAGCTTTGCATGGTGAGGAGGATAAGTAAGACTAATTGTGGTGACACCATGTGAAATTCTCAATTGAGTAGTAATTAGTTCTGAAAAGAACTGGGGGTTACAACTCGATGTTTTGATCAGTATGCTCTGATCGTCCTCAGGAGAAAGTTAAGATAGTTAAGATAAACTGCGGTCGATGTCGGCGACAGAGGAACAAGTGGAGGCGATCCTATAACTGAGGACGATCAGAGCATACTGATCGAAACGTCGAGTTGTAACTTCCAATTACTACTCAATTGAGAATTTCACATGGTGTCACCGCAATTAGTCTTACTTACATCAAATATGCTCAAAATAGATAATCTTCCGACACAAGCCACGCCTACCTCTGAAACTGATTGATTAATTGACTGATTGGTTGGTTGGTTGATCGGTTGATTGATTGGTTGAAGGCTCCTTATAAGCTACTCACCCTCGATTGTGACTTCTCTCCAAAGATATACAGCGCGGCCTTTCTGGGGTCTTGATCCCTCTTGACGGCAAGGTCGTAGTCTGTCACTGATCCGTTGCGACTCACTGATTGCGGGGCAAGAGTAAATGTCTTAGACATCGAGGGTGAGTTGAAGCCTGATCCACCTGACCGAGAGCTGCTCAGTTTACCCAACGTTGCTCCTAGATCCAAGAGGGATCGAGGTCAAAGGTCATTGCATCCAACATGGCAGCAAAAAAATCTTGATTGTTTGATTGAAAGTATGAATGGTTTCAATGCTATGTGTGTAAGTGTAATATGATGTAGATGCCTTGTTGCGTAGAATGGGTGTGATTTCTGAATGAATGGTCTTTGTGGTTTCATGATAGCGTTTTGATGAACTGCATTTGCTTGTAAACATGTAGGTGTTTATCATCCCAATGGGCCGACAGAATTTGCCAAAGGATATGTATGAGTAAGGTAATGGAAGCAATTACAGATATTTATTTATAAGAAAGGCAATCAGATAATTTTGCAGAGACAGAAAGAAAAGACAAGGATAACAAAGTTCTAAATCACAAACTAACGTGGAAACTTGAGATACCTGACATACTAAGTCTCACGCATTACGTGTGTGACACATACATGTGGACCAATTCTTGATCAGACTGCAAACTGTAATACAACATGCGAAAGTCTCACACACTGAGCTTGAACAAAATCAATGCCTTCCCCATTTTGGAAATAAAAAATTCTGCGGAAAATGGGTTCATGTGAGGAAACATTTCTGAAATATTGGATGAAAAAAATCTGAAATTTTTCACAGATTTTACACCCTGAAAATCGTTTCATGTCTTGGAACTTCTAAACCTTGGCATCTCTGTGAAATTAGTATGCAAAGCCTGAAGAGGAAGGAGTCAGACATCCTCACTGACAGTTTGACAGACCAACAGAGGACAAACTGACATCTAGACAGGCTTTGCGAGTATAAGTCAGGGGTGTGATTTGACAAAAGTGTTTGACAAAAAATCCTGAAAAATGGGTAGCAGGCCTGGGTCTCCCTTTGGTCTAGAGGACAAAGCCCCCCGGAACCTCCTGTGGGTAGCAGGCCTGGGTCTCCCTTTGGTCTAGAGGACAAAGCCCCCCGGAACCTCCTGTGGGTAACAGGCCTGGGTCTCCCTTTGGTCTTGAGGACAAAGCCCCCTGAACCTCCAGGATGTTTAATTTTGGAGGATTTACAGAATCTCACATCCCCACAAACAAGAAACTAGAGGTTTGGACACAATACAGGCTACTTCTTTCTTTCCTTGTTGGCTACTTCTCTTCTTTCAAGAAATTTTGAGGCAAAGGAAGATTTTTAAAAATCCTGAAATCAGGAAAAATCCTGAGAAATCACAGGCCTGGATAGTTCAATATCGTAATAATGTGACATAGTCACACTGGGTGAGTCGAAACAATGGGGCATTGTACTCATGATTTATCAGAAAGACATGTCTGAATAAAAGATTTAGAATGGGCTGTTCACGATTCATCTCATTCATGAGTTAGTCATGTCTTGTTCCCTGAATACAAGAGGTTGTGTACCTGTACATGCTCATTATAGTAGCCTGCCTAATTTTGTCTGTCTGAATGGGCAATCTTGCATTCAAATGTCATTAATTTTTAAGTAAATTAATGGAAATTCCATCCATTGATTTATATCTCATGTCAGGAATGAACTTTTCTTTGGAACTATCAGATTATTGGGCCTTCTCACTGGTGCATGCAGCATGTAAGCTACAGAGTGTGGTTGTGAGAATTACAACATCATCACTTTTGTATTTATCATGAATAAGACGAATTGCTCCTATAATTTCCATTTTGCCAGACAAAGGATCTGTCAGACTTATGGGCTGACGTAATATCGAGCAGTTCCAAGCATATAAACAAATAGAAGACAGACTGACAACAAAAGAACTGACAAACATACAGAGACAGAAAATGACAGACAGACAGACAGACAAGCAAAGACCAACACAAACAGACAGACAGACAAACTGGTAGGCATGCATAAACCCCTTACTAATTTGGCATCGATAGGTTGAAAATAGAGACAGAAAATGACAGACAGACAAGCAAAGACAAACACAAACAGACAAACTGGTAGGCATGCATAAACCCCTAATACTACTTTGGCATTGATAGGTTGAAAATAGAGACAGAAAATGACAGACAGACAGACAAGCAAAGACCAACACAGACAAACTGGTAGGCATGCATAAACCCCTTACTACTTTGGCATTGATGGGTTGAAAATAGAACATAAACATATTATTTTTAGGAAACATAAACAAAGAAATGAAACCAAGAGAGGATTAACCCTTCATGTTTAGTATTCAAGTATTTTGGTTATAACGTTGTTTTTTAAGACTGGTTGCGAAAAAGAAGCAATTAGTTTCCAAGATTTGTAATAATAAGATGTGATTTGTTATTTCAAAACTCATATAGCCATGTGTATTAATAGCGTTTTATTTATTTGAAGTTTGTTAGGAAATCTGCCATGTTGTTATTTGAGAAAAATGCATTCTGCCGTGGATGGTGGAGCATGATGGGTAATATGGGCAGCTGACGGTCACATGGTGGCTTGTTAATGGAGGAAAATGCAAATTAGTCATAGACATACGATTATTTAACTAGACTGGAAACCAACTGAAAGAAAATGTGCGCTGATCGCTGACCTGGGCCCAATTTCATTTTGCCTATCATAGCAATCATTAAAGGTGGAGTATCGTCACGATCAACAGGGCATGGAATCGGAATGCTAGTTATACAGTATGTCCCAAAAAAAGTGTCACTCTAACTATTTCTGAAAATATACCAAAACCCCGAAATACAATTTGGAACTTTTTCAATTGCACAGATACTCCTAATCCTTGGCCTAAACACCTGTGAGAAATTACACAAAACTCACAGGTGTTTAGGCCAAGGATTAGGAGTATCTGTGCAATTGAAAAAGTTCCAAAATGTATTTCGGGGTTTTGGTATATTTTCAGAAATAGTTAGAGTGACACTTTTTAGGGACATACTGTAGATTAACTCAGTGACTGAAAATAATACCCCACATGATAAGGTGATATTACCGTTGCTGCTGCATAAATGAGCCATTAATTTTCAGTCACTGTGTTAAGCTTAAACTAGAACACTGATTCTATGTCCTGATGATACTGCCTCTGTCAACATAAAAAGCTAAACGGCAAACTCTCTTGCTAACTGGAGAATTATACATTAAACATCCAGTAGGTCTGTCCTGCTATAACAGAGGTGTCATTTGACCAAAGTAAAAAGTCTAGAGGACAAAGCATTGGCGGATCCAGGGGGGGGGGACTAAGGGGGCTGTAGCACCCCCTAAAATCGTTTTTTTTTTAATATTAAAAAAAAAAAAAAAGAGAAAAACACAGAGAGAGAGAGAGGGGTAGGGGAGAGATTCCCTCACTGTGCTTTGTTTTTCTCTCCCTTTGATTATTTCATTGTAATTGTTGTAGTACTGAAAAATTGTTTTTGATTCTCAGCCCCCCCTAAAAAATGTTCTGGATCCGCCCATGCAAAGCCCCCTGAACCTTTCTGGATATTTAGTTTTGGAGGATTTACAGACTCTCCACATCGCCACAAATAAAAAACTAGAAGTTTGGACACAATTTTTCTTTTCCTTTCCTATGCTATCATTGTAGATTGTTAGTATTCATGTTTTTTTTCTTTGTTTCCGTGCCTTGAGCGCTCAGCAGGGTGGATATGTGCGCGCTACAAATCTTTATTATTTTATTATTATTATTATTACAATACAAGCTACTTCTTTCTTTTATTGGTGGCTACTTCTTTCAAGAAAATTTTGAGGCAAAGGGAGATTTGTAAAAATCCTGAAATCAGGAAAAATCACGAGAAATCACAGGCCTGGCTTCTAGAAACCAGACCAAATCTGCTTACAGATAAGCTGCACGTCAAAATTGGACCCTGCATGAACAGCAAACTAGTAGGCAAACAAACATCTGGGGCCGATTTCACAAAGAGCTAAGATTGATCTTAACTGTGTATCAATCTTAATTGCTTAGCAAAGTGTGATGTCACAATACAAATCACTATGGTAATACTAACAACTCATCTTAAGATGAATCTTAGTGCTTTGTGAAATTGAGCCCAGGTTTCAGCTTTGGGCATGTCCAGTCTAGTTATTAGGTAAATATCTATGAAATTAGTATGAAACAGTCCATTCTTTACTAGGGGTACATTTTGTATATTGTACTGACCATACAATAATTAATGTTGACATAGCACAGAAACCCCTATCTGTAAAGAGTGGACTGGGAGTACATAATCAATTTATGCAATATGAATGAAATGTTAGCATAAACATTAGTATATCATAATTTTTTTCACTCAGTAACTTTGGGTACCAGGGAACATGTTAGACCGGGTACCCAGTCTTTATTACTTTTATGAGAAATTATACACTACTGACAGCCTGATTTTGGGTACCAGGGAACATGTTACATGACGTATGTGAAGTTATTGATGGTCTACACCCCGCCCCCCTCCCATGCAACTCCCCCATGTCCTGATAGGGATCATGACATTTTAATTAGCCATATCGTATTTCTGTTTATTGTTAAAACCTGTTAAATGCCATATTTTTCCCTAAAAAAAAATTCACCCATGTTGTTATTTACATTGCCCACACATGATAAACATCATGGAAGATTAACATGTTAAAAAAACGTGCGCCATTCAACACTCTCTTCAGTTAATCAACCGCCCTTCAACTTTATCTACTGTCTCCTTTGACCAAAACCAAGCAGTTTTTTTAAATCTTCCTAATAATAATAATAATGTGTGGACTTATATAGCGCACGTATCCACCAACTAAGTGGTGCTCAAGGCGCATTCTTTTACGTGCATTACACAACACACGGGACCTACGGTTTTACGTCCCATCCGAAGGACGAAGCAATTATGGTTAAGTACCTTGCTCAAGGACACAAGTGTCACGACCGGGGCTCGAACCCACACCCTGCTGCTGGCAACACCAGAACTTGAGTTCGGTGCGCTAGACCGCTCGGCCACGACACTCCTACACGTTTATATACATTTGATTTGATATTTGCCCGATGCCAACATATCTATGAAGCACTGTATGCTCAGTACGGACAAAAATCCAGAGGAGACCCAGGCAGGATTTCGATTACTCCTGATCACTGATTTAGTGGAATATATCTCAAAATTATTGATTAGCGATTAGTAGAAAAATAAAAATGACATCAAAATTTCAAGCTCAAACATCTGGTTGCATGCAATTGAATCAAGTGTGTAAATAAATAAAAATCGATGCTTTCAACTGTTACAAAATAAAATCCATGGCATTCCTCTGAAAGAAAAAAACAAATTAAAATTAAACTCTGAAAAAAAAATGTTGAGGAGAAAAAGAACATGCGGAAATAAATGAACAGAAGACGTTTGTTAGTGCCAGTGGAGACATGACGTGGATGTTAGTGTTGATGTAATTAGGGTCAAGTGAAGTTTGGAAAAGACTTAAAAGGAAAATACAACCTTGGCATTTGGTAACGTAAATTTGTTCAACCATCTAGTTGAAATTTATCATCAATCTAACCTGTGAAAGTTTCAACACATCAGGTGCTTAAGTTTTGTTTTTTAACAATGAAAAACTGATACATGTTTTATATTTTACAAAAAGTTACCGCCAGCATAACATAACAATTCCTGAAAGCTCTTCAGGCAAAATATATTCTAATGATGAATTAGAGTTAGGGTTATATGTGTAGCAACTTTACAACAAGTCAGTTTTGAGATAATAAATTACTAATTTAATTATCTGGGGCCAGAGAATTTTGCTAAGCAAATATTAAGTAAACCGACGCAAGAATTTCATCAAACTATAAATATCGCGGCACCCGCTGCTATATAGGATTCTAGCCAGCCAATCGACATCGGTATAGCAAATATTTTTGCTATAAAGCAATATAAAACAGACTACCAGCCAAAATGTATACAATCTGCATGAAAGTTGGTAGTCGAGAGGTTAAGACGTCTGCACTAGTAAGCAGGAGCTCGTGGGTTCGAATCCCGCCCGAGTCGCCTGTGAAGTTTTTTCCACAGACACTCGGAAAGCACCGAGTATACAGTGCTATACACACGTCGGTGTAGGGCAAAATTAAATCAAATATTAAGTAAGACTAATTGCGGTGACACCATGTGAAATTCTCAATTGAGTAGTAATTAGTTCTGAAAAGAACTGGAGGTTATAGCAAATATATTTGGAGCTTATAGCAAATATTTTTGCTGTAAAGCAATATAAAAGAGACGAACAGCCAAAATGTATACAATCTGCATGAAAGTTTGGCTGGTAACCAAAGGAATACGCTCAGCAAAATTTTCTGCTAAGCAATTTTATCTGCTAAGCAGCTCTATGAAATTGGTCCCAGGTTACCAATTACCAATGATATCCTTCCCTATAAAAGGAGAAAACTTGTCAAAAATTCACTACACCCTTGTGTACATAAAGCATGAAGCTCAGCGGTTGATCCTGGGTGGCTGGGGTGTAATTTAAAATCTGGAAAATGGGTAGCCGGCCTGGGTCTCCCTTTGGTCTAGAGGACAAAGCCCCCTGAACCTCCTGTAGGTAGCCGGCCTGGAGTCTCCTTTTGGTCTAGAGGACAAAGCCCCCTGAACCTCCTGTGGGTAGCGGGCCTGGGTCTCCCTTTGGTCTAGAGGACAAAGCCCCCCTAAACCTCCTGTGGGTAGCGGGCCTGGGTCTCCCTTTGGTCTAGAGGACAAAGCCCCCTGAACCTCCTGTGGGTAGCGGGCCTGGGTCTCCCTTTGGTCTAGAGGACAAAGCCCCCTGAACCTCCTGTGGGTAGCGGGCCTGGGTCTCCCTTTGGTCTAGAGGACAAAGCCCCTGAACCTCCTGTGGGTAGCGGGCCTGGGTCTCCCTTTGGTCTAGAGGACAAAGCCCCCTGAACCTCCTGTGGGTAGTGGGCCTGGGTCTCCCTTTGGTCTTGAGGACAAAGCCCCCTGAACCTCCTGGATGTTTAATTTTGGAGGATTTACAGACTCTCCACATCCCCACAAACAAGAAACTAGAGGTTTGGACACAATACAGACTACTTCTTTCTTTCCTTGGTGGCTTATGGGAGACTGTAAAAACCCTGAAATCAGGAAAAATCCTGAGAAATCACAGGCCTGAGGTGGACAATGGGGTATTCAGGCCTAGTTTCAGAATGATGCCCAAATTGGGTGATTGTGAAGTAAACATAGGGGCCAAGAAAACCAGATTGGCATATCAAATATGAGGGGGAAAGTCATACAGAGTTCTCTATGTTACAAAGAGAGTCATTATTTGTGAAGTATCTACCCTTCTGGTGTACATCATGGAGTATTCTGCTAAACTAGAGGGCATTATGTGGTGCCAAACTAGAGGGAACAATATGCAGGGGTGGGCAGTTTCAAAAAATTCACATAAATTTTGCTAGGGGTATTGGGACCGCTGTTGTGAACAGCGCTGGGATGAAATCTATAGTTCTGAGCATTTGTTTTGCTTTCCTTTATTGCTTAAATCTTTAAAATCACAACATTGCGATTTAGAAAAAATTTAATGCATACTGAATGTTAAGCTCAACACAAAGTTTTTCAAACTTCATTTTTTTTTTTGGGGGGTAAAACTTTTTCATTTCATAATGCAAGGACATTCATCCCATATATCAGAATCCGTCAAGATGCCTCATACAACATGCAAAAGGACTATGCAACAAGTCTAAATTCAGGCCAAGGTTTGCATCCCACATTCAAAGGCATTAGCATAAGATCAAGTACTTGGGTGTTCAGCGACAGCCTTCACATCCATAGACTTGCCACTAGTCTCTTCATCTGAGGAATCATCCGAGACATAAACCGACCAGTCCGGATCGGACTCGAGGATGGTCTCTTCAAAGACACTGACTATTTCTTGGAGTTCTGCGGACAATTTGTGGTTGATAAGTTTGTCTTATTCTTAAAAGGATAGCATACCACAACTTAGCAGGTTGTTACTTCGTTATCCACAAGTTAACCCTTTCTCTGAAATTGGAAGACTAGAATTTGAAAAACTTGAAGTTCCTCGAGAGACTCCAACCCACCCTCCCCCCCCAAAAAAAAAATAAATAAATAAATAAATAAAATAACTTTTTTTTATTTCAATCGCTTTTGGAAACTATCAAAAGCAAGAGTCATTTTCTCTAGGGTTATTCTAAATCAAAAAAGGCATGCAAGTTGGGTAAAAGTTATTTCAAAAATGTTCTTTAAAATGTTATTTAAAAGAAAAAAAATACATTAAAATGTTCTGCTAGAAAGTAAAAGAAAGTAAAAAACTTAAAACATAAGCTAGGAGACTAAGGTGCAAGCTCCCTCTGTTCAAAAAGTCTGTTGTCCCCCCCCCCCCCACCACTTTATTCATTAGCACCATATTACTGGAAGAAAAAAACGGTGACATTAGTCGACAATGACTTCCTCAACCACACAGCGTTCTGCTACCACGCTGAGAGAGACTCAGAAATTACACATTATTCAGAGGGTAACGTTGAAAGGTCCAAGGAGAAAACTGATTACATTTCCTGTGTAAAACCTCGTATTGTGCATGTTGTACCGTTGAAGTACAATAAGCTAAATGGCCGTTCACAATTGTTAACATTTACATGAGGAAACAGACCAACATTTATTCTATTTTGCTCTGTATAGCTTTTGGAAACTCTGTTGGTTTTGCATGGTTAATTACAGGTAGCTTTATAAGTTTGCGGTTTAATCTTTCTTTTTTGAAAATGTGACACTCTAAAAAAAAAAATATATATATATATATACTAAACATTTCAATCAACATAATCTAGTTCTTATAAAGATAGAATCATCAAATAGACCATCAATATTTCTCAGATTCCAAAACATTATATTGTCTTAACAAATCAGCATTTTCTGATGGGTTCTGTAGCTTCTGCAAAATGCATATTTGAATTTTTTTGGGGGAGAAATAACAACTTGCTGGTATGGTTACATAAATGTTGACTAATTGTTATTAGCCCTACAGGTTATATAACTTAACAAACTGAACGGGGGACGCAGGCAGTGTTATAGTTAAACTTGTGCTGTAGTATTACCTCTTCTCAGCGTAGATAATGACTTGTCAAACAGCCCTGAGGGGGAAATATATTTGTTAATGGTAAAACCATGTCCAAGTGAACCACATGCCATGAAGTGCATACATGTATAAGATATTAGGTGGTCCAAGAACGAATCCTTGTGGAACACTAGTTTGAGTTACACAAAGATTGTGCCTAGAGTTAGATTCATTAATTGAAGTGCTTGGAGTGTGAAGTGCATGCCACCAAGGTACACATAACTTGGACCAAGAACAGATCCATGTGGAACACTATACAAATACAATGGAGTTAACTCAGCAACTTGTTTGCACTGTTTTTTGTGCAGAAGAACTTTGAACTTAATAAATGGTGGTCCAAGGACTCATCCTTGAGGGACATACACTGTATAACACCAGAAGTCTATTATCTACAAGAAGTGTGGCAGCCTGCTACGTGTATAACCCAGTCCACAGCATTGCACTCAAAATGAGCATAGTAATTAGTTTGGCCAACCTGGCTACGAGAATAATGGAAGAACCACTCGATACTGCAAGCTACATGTAGTTCCAGAACTAAAACGTGGCGTGAATTAAAAAATTGATGGACCATGCTATGTACAGCAGAGTGACACAATATGTACTTTATAAATACAAGAACAGCATTACAATGGAACGCCCTTTCAGCTGATTGCTTTCCACCAACTTACAATCTATTTAAGTTTAAGAAAAACATCAACAAATGTAATCTTGCTTAAATGGTGGATGACATATCGCATATGAAAACCCTTACACTCTAGTGGCTATTAGTGGATGACATATCGCATATGTAACCCCTTACACTCTAGTGGCTATTAGTGGATGACATATCGCATATGTAAACCCTTACACTCTAGTGGCTATTAGTGGATGACATATCGCATATGAAAACCCTTACACTCTAGTGGCTATTGGTGGATGACATATCGCATATGTAACCCCTTACACTCTAGTGGCTATTGGTGGATGACATGTCACATATGTAACCCCTTACACTCTAGTGGCTATTGGTGGATGACATATCGCATATGTAACCCCTTACACTCTAGTGGCTATTGGTGGATGACATATCGCATATGTAACCCCTTACACTCTAGTGGCTATTGGTGGATGACATATCGCATACATTGTATGTAACCCCTTACACTCTAGTGGCTATTGGTGGATGACATATCGCATATGTAAACCCTTACACTCTAGTGGCTATTGGTGGATGACATATCGCATATGTAACCCCTTACACTCTAGTGGCTATTGGTGGATGACATATCGCATATGTATACACTCTAGTGGCTGTTGGTGGATGACATATCGCATATATAACCCCTTACACTCTAGTGGCTATTGGTGGATGACATGTCACATATGTAACCCCTTACACTCTAGTGGCTATTGGTGGATGACATATCGCATATGTAACCCCTTACACTCTAGTGGCTATTGGTGGATGACATGTCGCATATGTAACCCCTTACACTCTAGTGGCTATTGGTGGATGACATATCGCATATGTAACCCCTTACACTCTAGTGGCTATTGGTGGATGACATATCGCATATGTAACCCCTAACACTTCAGTGGCTATTGGCCTTGTATAGGTGACCGACAGTAAATAAAAATTAATAAAAATTATTTAAAAAAACACAGTACGCATGAAATGTGCGTGTTTTAGTACATTTCTGATCACCAGACTACACTGCTTCTTTTTGAGCCCATGTGCGTCAGTCTTTGGAATGCAACCTCACGAATGGGCCCAAATCCATTGTTCTTGGAGTACTATGCCATGGACTACATGTAGGTTATAAACCGACTGACACACTTCATGTAGCTAATCGACTTTTTTCATTAACTGGGTGAATCTCTGTATGAACACACTCACGATGCACAATTGAGTAGGGATATAAAAATTTGAGTTTAGACAAACTGTTTTGTTCAACAAGATTAGTATGGATGTATTTAAAAAGGCACACTCCAATTAACACCCTCCTACACATGGAGGCCACTCCCAACCACTAAATGTTGTTCTTCAGCAACCTTCAGTACATACATGTACATGTACAAGCCTGCTGTCCTTTCCAAGTAATCTTATCAACTGTGTGCCACCCAAGGCCACTGTAAATGTTTGAACATATTAGTATGGCCTGCAATGTATCAATAGGAGACCACTTTAACCCTGCAATCTCAGTGGTGTGACACAGAAGGGTAACCATAGGAGGCCACTGGCAACAGCTAATGGCTTGGAGTGGCCTGAATGGGTTGTTTCAAAAATTGCACTGATTGTAGGAGGGTTAATACACAAATTGAATGCTATGAACCAAACTGTGTGAAAATGCATATTTTAATATTCACAAACTGTTTCACACTGTCTTGTTAAGCACAATTAGTACGGGTGAATTTAATGAACCCAAATCCTACGATCACATAAATTGAATGCTGTGAATAAAACTGCGTGAAATCTGCTGTAAAAAGGTATTATTCACACATGTTTTCACACAACACAGTATATTTTCACGCATTTTGGTCCTCATTAAAGGTATGTGAAAATAAAAACTGTACAAAAACAGAAGACTGGCATCAAAAGAAATTGAAATATGATATTTGTACATGAACAAAAAATCTAAAAATCAAACCGGAAACTATCAGGACAAAACGGCATCACGGGGAAACATAAATAAGAATCAGGTTCAATATAACCCAAAAAACAAACATTCAAGTAATTTGATTGTGACTCACAGAAACAGTCAAACCTTTTAGCCAATTTCAAAGATATATTGCTTAGTAAATGTTTACAATTATGTTAAGCAATATAATGCAGACAACCAACAAATTTACTAGATATTTTGTATCAAACAAATGTGTAACTGATAATATTTTTTGCTAAGATAATTTCATCTGCTTTGCAGCTCTTTAAAATTGGCGAAGTAGACGAAGATCCTCCTATTTCTATTTTGTTTTATATCTCGACATTTTGTACTTTTATTATATTCTTTTGTACAGCGCGCTGAGATTTGTATGTAGCGCGCTATATAAGAACAATACATTATCATTATTTATTATCAATATTCCCAATAAATTTCACTTTCCGTATAAACCTGGATGAACCTGTCTAATGAGGACACTTTCATTGAGTGTCCACTATACAGGTTTTTCTGAATTATATAAATTACATCAAGTCAGCACGCATACTGCATACCTGGTTTAGTCCCCGACTTCCCGCCACTGGACCGGTGGAAACCCCTTTGTAACAGTGTCCCCGAGTGGCCTCTCCGAGACCCCATGTTGGGGGTGGAGTCAGGCTCCAGGGCCAATATGGGTGGCAAGATGGCATTGAGGCTGACGAGAGAGTCTGACTTGTAGGAACTGCCGCAGGGGGTGTTCAGCACCACAGCGGTGAAGAATTTATCCTGCTCGATGCTTTTGCTCGTACTCGTTTCAGACGAACCACCTGTCATACAACATAGGTAGATAGAGCGCCAAAGTAATGACGTCACAATAACCAGAAGTCAATGAACCACTTTGTACGTGTGGCGTCATAGAACAATAACAAAACAAAGATGGTTAAGAACCAGCGAGTCATATGTCATAGGGCATGATGGCACTTTTCAGAGCCCTATACATGGGTGAGGGGTGGGGGGAGCTGGGTATGTACCGACACATATACAGGATTGTCAGAAGTTGCTTAATAGCGCAAGGTGAAATGACAGGTGGCAAAATAGCGTGTGGCATGTTTGGCAGGTGGTGAGTGCGATTTCATGCATTTTACATTCATAATAACAGCTGCAGAACTAATTTTTTCCAACAGAACAAATAAAGATACACTGACGCTATTTCAAATTAACAGACCAACTGTAGACTAGCCATTTGCTATCAGGATAGCACAGTAGTACTTTCCCCTCCGTTCACCTCTGTGGCACCCGGGTTCAAATCCCACTCGAACTCAGGGAGGAGGGCCAAAAATCTTGGTACGGACAAGCCTTTGAGAAGCCTGGCTAGGCCGAGGCTACCTGGCCTACTAATCTGTCTTTTGTGAGTCATAATCCTGTAACAATACAGTACCTGCCAATCAACATAACCTGGGCTTCTGGAGGGCCTAGACCAGCTCATTATAATGGCTGCAGTTGTGAAAAGGGTCTTTTGTGCTCATCTAGGGGATTATATAGGCCTGGGGATTATATAGGCCTGGGCAAAGCCTGGGCTTGGCTGTGCCATGACTTTGGGCTTTCCCTGAAATATTTTTTTTCAGGAGTTTTCCCTCCCACATGGAATACTCAAGATTTCTTAATCATCTTCTCGTCACAGGTTTCTTCAGGCTTACTGGTTACAATACAGGTGTTTTCTTTAGGAATCCATGGTTTCATAACCAGAACAAATAAATCTATAATACAGTAGTGTGATTTGACAAAAGTAAAAAATCCTGAAAAATAGGTAGCAGGCCTGGGTCTCCCTTTGGTCTATAGGACAAAGCCCCCTGAACCTCCTGTGGGTAGCAGGCCTGGGTCTCCCTTTGGTCTATAGGACAAAGCCCCCTGAACCTCCTGTGGGTAGCGTGCCTGGGTCTCCCTTTGGTCTATAGGACAAAGCCCCCTGAACCTCCTGTGGGTAGCAGGCCTGGGTCTCCCTTTGGTCAATAGGACAAAGCCCCCCTGAACCTCCTGGATGTTTAATTTTGGAGGATTTACAGACTTTCCACATCCCCACAAACAAGAAACTAGAGGTTTGGACACAATACAGGATACTTCTTCCTTTCCTTGGTGGCTACTTCTCTTCTTTCAAGGAAATATTGAGGCAAAGGGAGATTTGTAAAGCAATGCTGAAATCAGGAAAAATCCTGAGAAATAAAAGGCCTGATAATAGTCTTAAAAAAGATGTAAATAAAATTTTGTTTGGGGTACCTAGAAGTGAATGGTCACTACCAGGGCCTAATGAATAAAAGGAAATAGGTTTTAAGGAACACGTCGGTGGTACAGGTGTCAGGTCAACGTACTTGTGCTCGGATTCTGCGCTGATTTGATCATTCCCATGACCCCCTTTCCGTGGAACCCGCTGGATCGCAACAGCAACGCCTTAGTCCCCGGATGCCGCCACGTGATGGCCGGAAACCGGTACTGCCGGTGACACTTGGCTAACCGGCGGATGCTGTCGTCTGATAACGCCGAGGGGACCACGACGAGAGATGGGTAGCTGTGGTGGAGCAGAAAATAATAATTTAAAAAAATTAATCATTTGACGACGGAAACATGAAACCTGTTCTGGGCGAGTGACGAGAGATGGGTAGCTATGGTGGAGCAGAAAATAAAAAAATATAACAATGGATTATTTGACGACAGAAACAAGAAACCTGTTCTTGGGGAGTGATACTTAGCTTACCGTCAATTTCTGCCATTTAATAATGCTGAGGGAATCATCATTAGTGTAGGGTGCCTTAAACATAATTTTATACTCAATAAGCTCAGTTACGTAACATTTTAGAGGATTTACAGTCCCTGTATAGACACAAAACTGAACATATACTTACTTCCCCCTTTTTTTTTTTTTACTCGCCAGAAATCTGCAGAAGAAAAGGGAAATGTAAACAAAAATCCTAAGATGACTGACCTTCTGGAAACCTCAAAGTGGATGTTGACCTCCGAGATGCGGAAGGCTTCACCTGATTTCTGCCTCATCATCCCAGTAGGAGCACTGAACCCAAGACGATGATAGTCCTGCACATAAAGCTTCTTCTGGAGTTTGTCTGCCGTCAGGATGTCGATGGGTTTCAGCGTAGAGGCTACGTCATTTTCATCAATAACTAGAAAGGGAATTTGGATTTGGTGCTGTTACTGTCAATGATAAAGAATGATTTATATATCAAATTAAGGAAGGAGGGTCAAAGTCGTGGTACAGCCAAGCCTTTGAGAAGCCCGATCAAGCCCAGGCTTTGCCCAGGCCTATGGGCCTATATAATCCCCTAGCTGAGCACAAAAGACCCTTTACTAATCTCAAATAGCTCTTATTGTTAACATAGACTTGACTGACACCTCAGGTGTCTTTCATTCACGAAAGTCCAGGTTAGGTTGACTGACTGGTACGGTATTGTTACAGGATTAGGACTCACAAAAAAACAGATGAGAAGGCCAGGTAGCCTGAGCCTGGCTGGGCTTCTCAAAGGCTTGGCTGTACCATGACTTTGGCCCTACTCCCTAATCTACATTTATCTAGTTTTGGAAAAAATGTAGGAACAAAATAATTATCAAACACAAAACTCAATGGGTATTAAAGATATGAAAATTATAGCATGTAAAAAGGTTGAACGGCTTTCGAAAAAAAGGGGAAACAAAATACTTCTTTTTATTTAGTGAGGACAATATTTTTTTAAATTAAAATTATCTGTCGCTGAAATGGTAGAGTATAGAGAGGAGGGCAAAAGTCGTGGTACAGCCAAGCCTTTGAGGAGCCCGGCCAGGCCCAGGCTACCTGGCCTCCTAATCTTATAACAATACAGTACCTGCCAATCAACATAACCTGGATGGCCTAGCCCAGCCAAGTAGAGCTCATTATAATGGCTGCAGTTGTGAACAAAAGACAACCGAGGTGTCAGTCAAGATGGTGTTAACAATAAGAGCTACTTGAGATATATTCATTAGTAAAGGGTCTTTTGTGCTCAGCTAGTGGATTATATAGGCCTCTGGGCCTGGGCAAAGCCTGGGGCTGGGAAAAGCCTGGGGCTGGGCAAAGCCTGGGCCTGGCTGGGCTAAGCCTGGGGCTGGGCAAAGCCTGTGGCTGGGCAAAGCCTGTGGCTGGGCAAAGCCTGTGGCTGGGCAAAGCCTGTGGCTGGGCAAAGCCTGTGGCTGGGCAAAGCCTGGGCCTGGCTGGGATTCTCAAAGGCTTGGTTGTACCATGACTTTGGCCCTCCTCCCTTAGTAAGATTCCAATCTTTTGTATAATATAAAATCACACCCAACTACATGTACAGGTATAACAGTTTCCGATTTCTTCTGTAATTAAAAGCGGGCAATGCATTTTTGTACGCTGGCAGAACGCAAATTTCAATACATTGTTTCCCACTGACTTACAGACATTTAGTTTTTTTTAAAGGGCGGGGTTCCTTAAAGAAGCACTGCAAAATGAATAAGAAAACAAGGCAACGATGGAGAAATATAAGAAATTAATGCAATTTAACAAGCACAATCGCAAATGCAGATACATGATGAATGTGCATGAAAATGAGACAGCAATACCTAGCATGTATGAAAGGTCAAGGGTCAGTTATGAAAAAATATCCCAGTATATGATGGCCAGTAAAAACCACAGAGGGCTGTTAAAAATATTATCCATGATGCTTGCCAGTCATTCACTGTGCCATGTATTCAAGCCATGACCACAATTATCAATAAACAAAAATTACAATCTGCAAATAATATGCTTCATGATGGCCCAGTAAAAATGCCTATGAAATGAACCAGCAAAAGCAATTTGTTATTTTCATAAAGATTACTGTTTTTGAAGAATACTAAACATAACATATTATTAAACAATAATGATAAGTTAATACTTAATTTTACAAGTTAGGCTTTGGTTTTAGATGTAGAATTCACAGGTAACTTAACCCTAACTCCCTAGGCCCATTTGCTTACACATAACCTGAATCCTCCAAACAAAATCCTTCAGTAGTAAAGCAAGCACACGACATGTATGCACACATGTGTTTCTAATCTGTGATACATGTACATGGCCAGGGACCCTCCCTGCATGCATGGAGCAATAAAGAGTGTCCACTGACCCAAGCACTGACCTTGCAATCACTACAACAAACATGGATGTACATGTACCATGGAAAGGCAAGTATGCCGAATAACATCAATCCTCCAAAATCCTTCACTTTAGCAAAGAGCATGTAGCATGTAACCTCAATCCTTCAAAATCCTTCATTTTAGCAAAGAGGATTTTGGAGGATTTGGGAAGGTTAGGGTTAAGATTTTTTGTCATTCTACAAACTGTAAATTGTACACACCAAGATCACACTGCATAAAAAGGGAATGTACAACATTTGGTATTTGGAAAACTAAGTTCATTTCCCCCCCAAAAAAATCATAAAACTAACTGAGAAAGTTTCAACACAGCAGCTGCTCACGTTTTTTGAGATAACAGCAAGAAAATGTAACAGGTTTTGTTCATGTCCAGCAACTTTTTCCAAACATTTTAACATAAAAAACATTTCACCTGTAATTTAACAAAATATTTTTTTCTCCAAGATAAAAGCAAAGAGGGAATAATTTTTAAGGATAATTGAAATGTACGTGTATACCACCTTTACACTAAGTAAGCTTCAACCCTAACTACCCCACGTCCATCAAAATCCACCACCTGGTTTTGCTTGATTTTGGCAGATTCAGTACTCCACAGTATAGCCCAGCGAATAGAGCATGTAGCCATGTGTACCAAATCCATCAAACTCCACCGGCTGCTTTTGTTGGATTCAGTACTCCACAGTATAACCCAGTGAATAGAGCATGTAGCCATGTGTACCAAATCCATCAAACTCCGACCAGCTGCTTTTTTGTTGGATTCAGGATTGTGTATAGCCAAGCCATGGATGCTTTGCAAGTTTGCTACTGTACCAATTCCATCAAAGTCCAACAATTGGGTTACCTTTTTACTGCATGTTGATGGATTTTGGAGGATTTGGGATGGTTCCTGGCAAATATGCCTAGGGAGTTAGGGTTAATATAATTTGTTATATTGATAATGTGGTTAATTACCAATGTTGTACCTCCCATTTAATAATGATATAAAGTAACAGATGAAATTAAATGATTTTGATGTAACGAGCAGATTTCTCACTTGATTCAACTAACTGTTGATATCCACAATAGTAATAGGGTCCCACAGGGTTCTATCTTTAGACCCTCTTATTAAGATGATCATCAACTGACTGTAAAACTGTTTGATATCCACAATACGGATAGGGTCCCACAGGGTTCTATCTTTGGACCCTCTTATTAAGATGATCATCAACTGACTGTAAAACTGTTTGATATCCACAATACGGATAGGGTCCCACAGGGTTCTATCTTTGGACCCTCTTATTAAGATGATCATCAACTGACTGTAAAACTGTTTGATATCTATAATACGGATAGGGTCCCACAGGGTTCTATCTTTGGACCCTCTTATTAACATGATCATCAACTGACTGTAAAACTGTTTGATATCTACAATACGGATAGGGTCCCACAGGGTTCTATCTTTGGACCCTCTTATTAACATGATCATCAACTGACTGTAAAACTGTTGGTATCTACAATACGGATAGGGTCCCACAGGGTTCTATCTTTGGACCCTCTTATTAACATGATCATCAAATGCTCCAGCAGCCAATACATTTAATGATTTGCCATGTAGCTGCCCGAACAACTAGAATCTGCCGGCCAAAAACTATTATTATGCAATGTGCGTAGCATCCCTCAAGGCTCAATTTTTGGGACCATGCACATGAAATGCACCAGCCAATACAAACATTGATGATTTGCCATGATGCCTAGGTAACCAATCAATAACTGGCTGAAAATGGTTTTAACCTGTGGGTTGAGACATGGCACGGGGTCGGACTGGCCTCACATTGGATGCATTCTCATAATCTGTAACTAAAATCAGGCAGGTGTCGAACTTAGATGCATTTGACTTATTAATGCGCATGTACAGATCAGGCACTATATTAACAGATGTAATTCGGAGAGAAATAAAAAGAATATTTGGCCATGACACCACAAAAATAATCAGTTGTTTGGAGCATCAAAATTTGGTTGTATAGGTGTGAGGTACAGTATATGAATTGCAGAATGCACTTTGTGATATTTCCGTTTCTTTCTGAACTTTTGTTTATGATTCCCTTATAAGCTTGGGCGATAACACGACAATATCCAATATCGCAACACCCTTTTTTTTTTCTTTCGATTACGATATCAAGAACCTTTTCAATTTATCGAGATATTGGCAAATCGCGATTAAAAAATATCACGATTAAAAAATTGTGAGTCAAGTCAGAAATTCCATGGAAACAAAATTACGACAGTCTTTTCAGCTTTCAGAAGTGAGAAACAAAAGCGAACTACTTCAGAAGTACATACACACTACGCAAACGAAATTAGAATTTATTGTGACACTTGTAGAGGGGTACATACCTGTGGTTAACGGCTCTAAAGCAGTCATGGGTGAATGAAAAAAAATTGCGATACTATCGATAATCACGACATATGTTTGGCGATATATCATGGATGAAAAAGAAAAAAAAATCGATATCGACCAAGCTTATTTCCTTATTGCAGTACCTCTCAGCGATGCTAACAGGCAGAATAAAGCTCAGGTAAGCAAACTTTATTGATATATAAGTATCAACATTAACCATCCTACTGTTTGACCATTTGAAACCATTGAAAATTTCCACTTACCAAAATGCCCATTGGTTTTGTACACACATGGTGATACCATTTGAACAGTGTTGGTAGCAAGCTTTACTAACATTCAAATCCATTTAAATGCATAGAGGGTCCATTGATTCACCACTTAGAAGTATCCAAACAAGGTTTTGTATTAGCTGTACTACCATTTGGAAAGATCCAAACAAGGTTTTGTATGAGCTAACCTACCATTCAAAACCATTTGGTGGAATCAATACTGTACAGTTATTTCACCATTCAAAACCACAAAAGCGAATGGTTTCAAATGGTGGATTAACTTGTATGAAAAAGGTACCAGAAGTAGGAGGGTTAACAATCTATAATGTATGTGTATGATATTGATGATGACATTTTCAATCAACCTTTGGGCAACATTTTTCCCTCATCATTGGAAACCCGAAGGACATATTTTGTGGTGGCAGGCCAATAAAATCAAAATGCTTATATGAAATATTATGACAAAAATGAAAACACACAAGTAAGTTATCTTCCAAATCAAGTGGCTTCTTGCAGTGATCTTGAAATGTAGAGTTAAGTATCTGAGAGGCTATGCATAGCAAAATAAGAAACTAGTCAAAACTGGGCCAATCCAGTCACAACCGGTTTCTCGTCCACAGTAGATCTTTATCACTCTGCAGCCATATTTGTCAGGCGACTCATACAAAATGTGTGCATTTTGGCTGGTAGTCTGTTTTATATTGCTAAGCAAAAATATTTGCTGAGTAAAATTCTCTGCTTAGCAGCTCTATGAAAGTGGCCTCTGGTCATTTGCACAAGGAGGGTAAACCAGGTACTTTTTAAGCGCATATCTAGGAATTTTTTCTTTTTTCTTTATGTTTATTTATTTATTTTGTTTTTATTAATTTTTTTTTGGGGGGGGGGGGGAAGGGGGAGGGATATAGCCCTTGTAGAGTCACTGACTGGATTGACCCTGTATTTGCAGATTTAAACTGGTTTAATAAAAACTAGACTACAATGTACGTGAGTTAACCTGAGAGAAATGACCCGGCTTGACTTCTAGATCTACGGCCTCTTGACGACGACTCAAAATCTGCAAACAGCCACATGTATATTAACTACTCACAAGTGAAGAAGATGGGTTAATTGGACAGATTAATTGTTAACTAAGTATAATTAAAACTGTAATCTATAACTTCTCAGCCATCTGCACATGTTCAAGGTAAGTGCAATGATGACATGCTGGTCATAAACAGGATTAATCTAACTGCTCAAACCGTTCTAAAACAGATTACTCTAGAATTATTACATCTCCTAAGAGATTATTTACACGGTGTTACCACAAACCATACTTCTACTGTACTTTCCACCATGCAAAGCTTTGAATCCTACCGATTACTCTAAGCAATGGAAACGTTTCAGCCACTTAATGAACTACTGATATTAAGTGGAAGAAGTGATTAGTTAAACGGTTAAACCATAAACCAGATTACTAATCCGGTTATTAATAACCTGAAACGAATGACCCAGCTCGACTTCTCAGAGCCCTCATGGAAGTGTCAATATCATCATCTGTATCAGAAACAGGGACATTTGAATATTATGATCAGGGATGTGATTTGTGATTGGCTCTGGCAAAACCCTAAACTTGGACCCAACTTTTCGGAGTGACCTCCCGAATTTATCGTGAAAATGTTCGTAACAATGTTCCCAACAACATTTCAGGATTTTTCTTTTTCCATCAAAATCTAGAGAAAATGCTTTATATGGTGACATGAAAACTGGTGCCTCAAACTGGTCCCTGGGGTCAGTTTTTGACCTTTTCATGGCTGTTACGCATTATGGTAAATGCTGAGAAGTTTCGGGTTTTGCCACAGCGGGTCCCATTTGACAAAAAGTAAATAATCTTAAAAAATGGATAGCTAGCGGGCCTTTGGTCTAGAGGACAAAGCCCCCTGAACCTCCTGTGGGTAGCAGGCCTGGGTCTCCCTTTGGTCTAGAAGACAAAGCCCCCCTGAACCTCCTGTGGGTAGCGGGCCTGTGTCTCCCTTTGGTCTAGAGGACAAAGCCCCCTGAACCTCCTGTGGGTAGCGGGCCTGGGTCTCCCTTTGGTCTAGAGGACAAAGCCCCCTGAACCTCCTGTGGGTAGCGGGCCTTGGTCGCCCTTTGGTCTAGAGGACAAAGCCCCCTGAACCTCCTGTGGGTAGCGGGCCTGTGTCTCCCTTTGGTCTGGAGGACAAGGCCCCCTGAACCTCCTGTGGGTAGCAGACCTGGGTCTCCCTTTGGTCTAGAGGACAAAGCCCCCCTGAACCTCCTGTGGGTAGCAGACCTGGGTCTCCCTTTGGTCTAGAGGACAAAGCTCCCTGAACCTCCTGTGGGTAGCGGGACTGGGTCTCCCTTTGGTCTAGAAGACAAAGCCCCCTGAACCTCCTGTGGGTAGCGGACCTTGGTCTCCCTTTGGTCTAGAGGACAAAGCCCCCTGAACCTCCTGTGGGTAGCGGGCCTGTGTCTCCCTTTGGTCTAGAGGACAAAGCTCCCTGAACCTCCTGTGGGTAGCGGGCCTGGGTCTCCCTTTGGTCTAGAGGACAAAGCTCCCTGAACCTCTGTGGGTAGCGGGCCTGGGTCTCCCTTTGGTCTAGAGGACAAAACCCCCTGAACCTCCTGTGGGTAGCGGGCCTGTGTCTCCCTTTGGTCTAGAGGACAAAGCCCCCTGAACCTTTTAGATGTTTAGTTTTGGAGGATTTACAGACTCTCCACATCCCCACAAATAAAAAAAACTAGAGGTTTGGACACAATCCAGGCTACTTCTTTCTTTCCTTGTTGGCTATTTCTCTTCTTTCAAGACAATTCTTTCATAACAAAATTTTTATAACAGAAGAATGGGGGCAGGAATCACAAGAAAATATGATTTAAATTTTTTAACAAATCAATCTAAAATACTTCAAAAACTTGAATGATGGAAGCCAAAATGACAATGAAGTGGTGATAAAATTATCAACAACACAACACAACAAACCAACAAGAAAACGTGACTGACCCTACTTAACTGATACTTCTAACGAGCCGCAGGGTTTAAGCTTTCCTAGGGACAGCATCTCAAACGAGCAAATCACTTTTTACAAAACTTACTGGACAGGTCATCCTCCTCATACAAGACGCTGTTTGGTCGACTGTCAGTCACAATGCTGTCCAAGCTTGATGCGTTCATCTGCCGTTGTAATGTCGCAGCAGACGGCGGTCGCTGAGCAACAATAGGCTCGACTGGCAAGACATAGCGGTCCCTTCGTGGGGCTAGTTTGGCCTTGTGGTGGCCGCTGCCGGCCACAACTTTCTTTCCCTTTAGGAATGTCTTTGTTGCAAGTTTCCTGAAATAGAGAGAAAGACAGAAACAGTAGCTATTATTAACCCTAACTCCCTAGGCCCATTTGCTTACACATGAATCCTCCAAAATCCTTCAGTAGTAAAGCAAGCACATGACATGTATGCACACATGTGTTTCTAATCTGTGATACATGTACATGGCCAGGGACCCTCCGTGCATGCATGGAGCAATAAACTGTGTCCACTGACCTAAGCACTGACCTTGCAATCACTACAACAAACATGGATGTACATGTACCATGGAAAGGCAAGTATGCCTAATAACCGCAATCCTCCAAAATCCTTCACTTTAGCAAAGAGCATGTAACCTCAATCCTTCAAAATCCTTCACTTTAGCAAAGAGGATTTTGGAGGATTTGGGAAGGTTAGGGTTATTATACATTTCTGGTAATGAAACCAAGGATGCCTCAAAAGCACACTTAAGCACTGTAGCTCGGAAGCCTGAGGAAAGCTGTATAAACAAGGACGTGTGCTATGTGAACCAGAAACACCGGGGTAAACCCCTACTCTTCCATGATAAGTGTTCTGGGTTCTATTATGTGCATTACCTTAATAATCTAGTACATGGTTAAGTGTCTTGCTTAGGGACATAAACGCCGTATCAGAACTAGTAAGGGCAAAAGCAAATCAAATCACCCGATGCAAGAATTTTTATCCATCTATAAATATCACAGAATGCGTTGCTATATAAGATTCTAGCTGGCCAAGCTTGGTGGTCGAGAGGTAAAGACTTCTGGTAAGATGGGTTTTAACGTTACGGGCAAAATGTCAAACAAATATTTTAATATAAATAATAAATTTAAAAAATTAGTTAATTTTATTTATTTTTGCCTTTGAGAAAAGACCAGTTAGTTTGAAATGCAAGGCCAATAACTACTATTTGAATTTTATTTATTTCTGTGCTCTCAAAATCATTAATAATAATAATAATAATAATTTGCAATGTACAGACAAAACCTGGCCAAGTCTTACCTCAAGGTGGCGCTTTTCTCCTTCTGTTTCATTTGCGTAGAGAGTAAAGGAGAGACCGTGGAGCCGTGGAATGCAAAGGTTTGATAGAGGCTCTGTGGATAGCGGTGTCTGTTGCACATTTTACGGAACAACTCCACTCTCTCAGTGCCAACTTCCTCGTCAAAGGCTATCTTTACGAGCTGAAATTTAGAAGGAAAAAAAAATTGCAAAGAAATGTTTTGAAGATTTATTTTCTATATTTATATGTTCTCAGATAAAAACTTCCTGACTTGACCTACTCTGACCTTATTTGATCTGATCTGTTTGTTTTGTTTTACCTGGAAGGTGACCGATCTAAATTGGAGTCCCTCTTGCATGAATTGCTCAAGGTGTAATGAGTTGGCAAGGTTACCCACGGTGATCTTCTTCTCCTTGTACAATGCTGAGACGGGGAAACTCCTCGTCACCACTTGCTCGCATGCTGCAAGAAAATCAGAGCATTCTTACACAGAGATCTATATGCTAAAGGAAGGTACAGTACTGATCGAAATGTACATATTGCTTTCTTGAGCCAGACTGGGAGATACTGGGCACCCAGTCAGTTTATTTATTGATCAGGGGGGTGATTTGACAAAAGTAAACAATCCTGAAAAATGGGTAGCAGGCCTGGGTCTCCCTTTGCTCTAGAGGACAAAGCCCCCTGAACCTCCTGGATGTTTAATTTTGGAGGATTTACAGACTCTCCACTTCCCCACAAACAAGAAACTAGAGGTTTGGAAACAATACAGGCTACTTCTTTCTTTCCTCTTTTTTAATAACGCTTTGAGGCAAAGGGAGATTTGTAAAAATCCTGAAATCATGAAAAATCATGAGAAATCACAGGCCTGTTTGATAATTGATTATTTATCCTGGGTAATCTGACTAGTGATAATCACGCAGGGCCCCTGTCAGAGCCCAGAAGATGTCACAGAAGCTTCAGAAGTGGAAGAAAAAACCCAGATAATTATTTTTCGGGAAAATCCACACAATCTTGTGGCCGAGCGGTCATTGATCTCAAGTTCTGGTGTTGTCAGAATGTGGGTTCAAGTCCCGGCCTGGCCGGTCTCGACTCTTGTGTCCCTAAGCAAGACACTTAACCATAATTGCTTTGTCCTTCGGATGAGACGTTAAGCCGTAGGTCTCGTGTACTAGATTAAGTAATGTACATAAAAGAACCCAGAACACTTATCGTGGAAGAGTAGGGGGTTACCCTCGTGTTTCTGGTTCACATAGCAAGCCCTTGTTTCCTGGGCACCTTTGAAAAACAGTGTTTCACTGAAAGGTCTCCCCAGGTTAAATAATAAATAAATAAATAAATAAATAAGTTTTGAAGGGATTGAAAACAGAATCCACATGTCATCTATTGTATTTGTATATTTGTACCATGCTGAACCATGCTCTCAATTAGCGATAGTTGAGAAACGAGTTGCCTGACATTGGTTCTCCCCTGAACCATAATCTCACTTAGCGACAACTGGGATACGAGTTGCCCTGAAAAAGGTTCTTTTCAGAACCCTGTACCTCGCTTAGTGATACATGTAGCTGAGATAAACACATAGTGTTATTGTAAACCGAAATGATATATATTTGTACAGTTATCTGTAGAGTTGTGCGTTTTCGGATATTTTTGGAACCGGATACTCAAAATCAGGAAACTTCAGATACCCGGATACCCATTTTCATTGAAAACATGTCTCCGGTGGTGTACAAATACATGTACTGCAAATGGTAACAAATTGACTTTTATCATACAGAGGATACCATACTTAAATCGATCTTTTCTTTATTGGAGTGTAATCTCTTGAATTTAAAGATAATTGTCTGTAAAAGTGTAAACACTACATTGTTCAAGAGTCACAGATTTCTGTTCGCACCGCTCAAATGTTAAGTCCGAATTTTAAAAAGTCGTTTACGAGTAATTGGAACCGAAAATGGAACCGGGTAATGACCGTTTCGGTCGGGTATCCGGATACCCAGATACCCGGCACAGCCCTAGTTATCTGTTTGTGTAGACACACTGATGGGTTTAGAGAGGTACACATTATCAATGTATATTATTATATTGCTATTTCTATTCTATTTCCATCAAAGGGGTAAATTACCCCCAAAATAACCTTTTCATCCCCTCATCTATGTTGTTACCTACCTTGTATATCAATGGGAGTGCCCTTGAAGATAATCCTGTATGACGTCAAGAAGATTGCACCTTCTGCAGGGAGGTAAGCTGGCCCGCCCATCACCCCACCGACACCATCTTCACGCCCATCCGGTAGGAGGTACCCTCGTAAACCATCCATGATCTTGTCCTCTCCCGGAAGCAATGTAGGTTTGAGTATCTTGGGCTGATAAAATCAAAGTAAAAGTGACTTTTAATACAGAGCTTTCCGACACGCTACACTGAGTTAAGGGAGGATGGCCAAAGTCATGGTACAGTCAAGCCTTTGGGAAGCCAGGCCAGGCCAGGCCAGGCCTGGGCTACCTGGCCTACTAATCTGTCTTTTGTGAGTCCTAATCCTGTAACAATACAGTACCTGCCAATCGACATAACCTGGGCTTCTGGAGGGCCTAGCCCAGCCAAGTACAGCTCATTATAACGGCTGCAGTTGTGAACAAAAGACAGCTGAGGTGTCAGTCAAGTCTGAGTTGTTAGTCGAGTACATTTTCATGAGTACGATTACAATTACAAGAGCACGAGTACACACAAATGTTATTGAGTATGAGTACTCTGACTCTACTGAGCAGAAATATTTGCTGAGCTGAGATTTAGAATAACAATTTTAAAACAATAAATCAACTTTTTAATCTAATATTTTTAATTTTTAATTTTAACCATTTTATGTAATATTTTATATGCTTGTTTTTAGATATCTTATATTTATGTAATTTTTTATAATTTCTTGTGATGCGCATATGAACATATATGTATGAATCATGCGCAATATAAGCAATAAATTATTATTATTTTACCTTCTTGATTGGAGGAAGTCTCTTGCTTTCTCTGTTGACAGCATCTAATGTCTCTATATGCATTGCAACCATTCCTGTAAGAGAAATTATTTCTGGTTAACCCTCCTATAGGTTTAACAATCAAAGACACTCAAAATTTGTATGTAACTCCCAACCCATTGACTTTGTGCAGTGCACTCAAATAAATGCAAGGACATGTGGCTATGGTAGGAGGTCAAACCAAAACCACTCGACTGTATATGAGTCTGCTGCTAACTTATGCAGTACATACACAGCTCTGTGTGACTCTGCATATAACTTATGTAGGACATACACAAGTGTGTTTGACTTTGCCACTATCTCCAGCACTCTTATACACATGTGTGAACAATTGGCAATGCAACCAAAAATACTCAAGTGACTATCTGTTGGTGCGGTGCTTACTGGGCCAAATTTCAACCTGGGCATAGGAGGGTTAAGGGTCGAGTGTCGAGTCATCCACAGGAACTGAAACATTTATTTATTTAAAGCCATCGTTCAAGAGGGTGGCCCAGCTAAGCTTGGGTGATAACACGATAATATCGAATATCGCGATACCTTTTTTTATTTGATTACGATATCGAGAACCTTTTTAATTTATCGAGATATCGGCAAATCGCGATTAAAAAATATATCGCAATTAAAAAAAAATTGCCGTTGTGAGTCAGAAATTCCATGGAAACAAAATTAGAACAGTCTTTTCAGCTTTTGGAAGTGAGAAACAAAAGCGAACTACTTCATTAGTACAAACACGCTCTGCAAACAAATTTGCGATTTATTGTGACGCTTGTAGAGGGGGTACATACCTGGTTATGGCTCTAAAGCAATCATGAATGAAAAAATAATCACGATATTATCAAAAATCGCGATATATGTATCGCGGATGAAAAAAATCGATATCGCCCAAGCTTCGACCCAGCCAGAGTAAAAAAAAATCAGATACTTCACTTAAAGATTGCTCGTTTTCAGACCTCTGTTACTTTGAACTGACCTGGGATCATCGCGTGGAGATTCTTAAGATGCTCGCTGGCCACTCCCGCCTCCGTGCAAACCTTGTCCACAAACCGACTGATAAACTTGATGACTTGGTGCGACACGTCGTGGCTTTCAGTCTCGAAATTGGTTTCGGCGTTGTAGCTGTCACTGCCACTGACGCTACTGCCCAAAATAAATAATATTAAATTAACGTTCCATGGGTAATTATTCCCAGAAATTGACCAAATTTTGCAGCTATAAGAACACCAAATGTAGGGGTTCATCTGATTGGGTATTCAACACCTTTGTCATTGTCAAAGATTTACTGTCATTGTCACTGTGAACACAGTAACAGATTATACTTATAAAAGAGGGCCAAAGATGAAGCTCCGAGGAACCCTACAAAAATGCTACAAAAAACAAAGGAAGATTGTTTCTTTATTTGTGACCCGCTCTGCGAAAAAGGGTATTAAGGGACGCTATGCTATTACCCGTAAAGGGCTGTTCTATGTGGAGAGGGTGAAAAAAACATTCACAACGTGAATTTTTTTTTTTTGGTTTAGTGGCTTCTATTATATCAATACTTTCATAATTTATTTACAGAAATATTATTATTGATGAGTAAAGATGAAAAAACAAAAGTTTAAATTTTACACATTATGCAAATTAGCAAAAATATTTGAAAAAATACTTCAAGATGCTTGATAATTCAAATTTATATTGCACAAGCATTCCTAAAGGAGCTCAAAAGGAACATAACTGTTGCTATGGGCATTCAAGAGAGTTTCTTCTTAGCTCATTTCTTTTTCCACTTGCTGTGTTTAAAGGGCTGTATCTCTGAAGGCACTTCCGTTAATTTGTACAATATGAATATGCAAAAATCAGTATATCTCCAGAATGCAAAATGCCACAAGGTTCAAACCTACACCAAATTAAAGCTTATAATGTAATCAATTCAGCTATGTATGTAACTCATTTTTTAAATTTTGTCCCATAATACCCATTTTTGTGGAGCCGGTCACATTTGTTATAATGCCTCATTGATCAATCTGACTATTATGTCAAACAATTTTCCCCTTTTACCCTCTGAAAACATCACAATACAAAGACAAAGGCCTCCAAGATAATATTTTTAAATCTTTTGCTTGATTTTGGTAGATTCAGTACTGTACATGTGTACCAAATCCATCAAACTCTAGGGGGGTAGGGTTAAATATTTTGACGACCTATGCACCTGCTGGTTAAGTTGCTGCTGCCACTCTCCCCGTCCATAAAGATGGAGTTCTTTAGACCTCTGTGTATGTCTAGTGGTACTCTCATACACACCATACGATTGGCATAATGTATTGCTTGGCTGTACACTATACTCTCTTCGTTCTGTACAAGCTTGTCTTGTTCGTCCCGATCGAGCTGCCCCCATAGCCGGAGTTGCTCAGCGGCGATCTCAAGCGGCGAGCGCTCGGTGGACGTGATGAAACCGTTTGCCGAGTTGCTTGGTGATTCGGTGTTTGACTGCGGAGATATGAAATAAAAAAATAAGTTAATGTCAGGGACATTTTTTTGGAACAAATCCTTTTCCAATTTAAGGGTTGAAAATGTTTTTAATAAATGGATGATGCAAGCATAGAATACACATGTAGTTTTGAAAACCTGGAGTGCCACGGCCGGGCGGTTTAGTGTGTCGGATTTGTGTTCTGATGGCTGAGTCGTCAGAATGTGGGTTCGAATCCCGACCGCGACCGTGGTGCTTGTGTCCTTGAGCAAGACACTTTACCATAATTGCTTCTCTCCACCCAGGGGTAAATGGATACCTGTGAGGGCAGAGTTGGTTGTTGTGTTTGATTAGCCCATATGCGCCGAAATGGCAGCAATTGAGCTGTATACTCCCCAGGGAGCTGAGATGGTTTCAGGAATGACTTATGCGCCTGATGAGCAGGGGTAATAATGTACAGCGCTGTGATACCTCGTGTAAGAGCGCTTTAAATATGCCTCCATTATTATAAACCACAAAGGTAGGCAAGACAGCAAGAACGGCAAACATGACAGAAGAAAAAGAAAGAAAAAAAGAGAGAAAAACGAGCTGACAGAAAAAATGACCAACAGAAGACAGAGGAAGGATGGAGCTACACTTACGTCACACTTGGTGTCGTACTTGGAAATCACAAAGGTAGGCAAGACAATATGAACGGCAAACATGATGGAAGAAAACCAAAGAAAAACAAAAAAAAGACGAACTGACAGACAGTCAAAATGACAGAATATTGAGGAAGACGGGAGATACACTTACGTCACACTTGGTGTCGTACTCGCAAACGTACAACTGCCTGATGTTGACCTCCACATCTTGATAAAAGGCCGTCTCCCAGAACCGAAGGCTAGCCCACACTGGGTGGTCCTGGGTACAGCTATAGGCGAACTGAATCACCCCAGTGCATAGTTTCTGTCATGAGAAAACAGGTGCATGAATTTCAATTAGGGAGAGTTAGACTGGTGCAAATTGGGTAGTCTTGGGTACTCAAATGAGAAAACTGGGGTATGCATTTAAACTGTTTTCTTAAAAGTGATGTGAGTTTAAAGTGAAATTTCGTAAAGAACTTACTCTGCAGAAGGCGGTTACCAGTGGCAACATGGCCATACTAAGACTATATTCTTCACTGGACGAATCCTCCTGTAAGAGAAATAAACAGGACTTTATTTACTCCAAGTAAACAGGTATGGACAGGGGTGACCATTCACTTTCTTATACATGTACTTTGATGAACAACGCGCACAAGTTTACTTCAAAAAGAGCAAAATTTACATTCATTTTTTAATAACATTAAAATCAATATGTGAAATTTAAGAAAGATTCAACATATATTTATTGTCATGTTAAAAAACATGAAAATTGATTTCCAAGTGAATAAAAAATAATTTAATAAAAAGATAAAGAAGCATTTCTAAAATACATTTAAATAAATATAAAATTACTTTACAATAAGACAATCCCAAAGACTAATCCCTGTGGAACCCTAAAAGAGTTACTATAAATAGCTCAACCAGAAGAGGGCGACGCAGCAATAACAGTTTGATGGTATAAAGAGATGAACATAGACTTACAGTAAACAACCCATCATAGTATTTCTACAAATATTTATTAACCCTAACCACCCCAAATCCATCAAAATCCTCCAAGGGGCACTTTTTTGGAAAAAAAAATCAGCACTGTTGGAAACTGATACTTTCACCTCTTCAAATGGGGCAAAATTACTACCTGACAAGAAGTACAGGCCATAAGTGCTGAATATGAAAGATCAATGAAAATGCATGGTGCATTTTGAAGATAAGGGCACGTTTCCAAAAGTGCACTGATGGATTTTGGAGGATTCGGAAACGTTCCTATCCAGAATACCTGGGGATTAGGGTTAAAGTATTTTAAAATTGTGTTTAAAGCCAAGAAGAGGTTTGGAAAGAAAGAAAGGTTCGGACTTTACCTGTAATGCACAATTGATAAGTCTGACTACCATGTCAAATTGCTGCTGTTCTAGAACTGCTCGATTCTCTCGTACGTGTAACGCCAGCTGCCTGACCAAAGCTAGTCTGGTAATACGGCTCTTCAAGGAGCGAAGTACTGCAGGAAAAAGCTTTAAAAAAACGAAAATAATACATGGTTAAAAAAAACAATCAAAAATCAAAAACTGTTTGACACTTGAATTAAAGATATAAATTGGGCACTAGTGTCTCTTGTATCTTTCTTCTTGTTAAAGGGAAAGTATCGTCACGATCAGAGCAAACATTTAACAGGGCATGGAATCGGTGTCCTAGTTTAAGATGAACACAGTGAATGAAAATTACTGGTTCATTTATGCAGCAACGGTAAAATGACCTTATCGTGAGGAATTATTTTCAGCCACTGAGTTAATCTAAAACTACCACTCTGATTCCATGCCCTGTTGATCATGACGATACTGTCCCTGTAAGGTTTCCAGGAGATTCATTTTTAAAGATTTTAATTCTGTTCTGACAATCCCTACCTTCTTAGCATCTAAGATCCTATTGTCAAATATATGTCCAATGCACGTCTTCAAGACCTCCAACCTCCTGGCGCTATTATTAATCATGTTCATACGATCCTCAAATCTGGTTATCTTGGGTCCGGCGGGGACGTTCTGCGGCTTCTGCTGTCTCAGCTTGCTTGCCTTCTGGTTCAAGCTCTGCAAGATCTGAGGGGAAAAAAGAGTTGCAAAAGTAGGTTCAGAGAAAAGTAAGATTTGTAGCTTTGCACGGTGAAAATGATAGGTAAAGACTGTTTGCAAATTCTTGCTAGGGGTAATTGGGGCCGCTGTCGTGAACAGTGCTGGGATGAAATCTATAGTTCTGAGCATTTGCTTTGCTTTCCTTTATTGCTTAAATCTTTAAAATCTGGAGGATCACAACATTGCGATTTGTAAAAATCCGGAAAAATCCAGACAAATCAGGACAAATCACATCCCTGTAATGTTGGAAAAACTGCTTCTAAAAGTGTGCTTACTTTCTGTAAATATATACATAACAGCAAAAGAAACGTCACCCCTAAAAATATTTATTATTTTCATTTTATAGTTAATATAATTTGTTTAATGAAGAATATTATGAGTATGGAGTGTAACACGAACACAATGTGGCAAATTTGGTTGACCTCAAAATTCGTCATGCATGACGTCTGAGGACACATAAGCTAAACACGTTCTCAGACTTATCAACATTTAGGGGGTGACGTTTCTTTTGCTGTTATGTATACATTACAGGGACAGTATCGTCACGATCAGAGTAGACTTTCAACAGGACATTGAATCGGCGTCCTAGTTTAACAGTAATACAACCTTATCATGTGGGGCATTATTTTCAGTCAGTGAATTAATTTAAAACTAGCACTCTGATTCCATGCCCTGGTGATCGTGATGATATTATCCCTTTAAATTGTACAAGACAGTGAATACTGGCATGCATATAGCCAAAGCCAAACAGTAAGTACAAAATACAGGAAGAAGAACAATGCACAGTATGTACGATCTCCTGAAGATGATTAGAGAATACTAATCAAAAAGTAGAAAAGACCTTGAGAAGTCCCCATGGTTCTCCCTGAACCACTTTCTTACTTAGCGATAGTTGAGAACCAATATTGGTTCTGAACCACTACATGTATCTAAAACAAACACTCCGATTCCATGCCCTGTTGATCATCATGATATTGTCCCTTTAACCATCCTCCCCAACATGTTTGTCATGTCAGAGACATTTGTTACAGGACACAACAGACAACAGCCACAGGTACTCACAGCTTTATTAAGCCCATCTTCGATGACCTCAGCAACCAACTCCTCGTCGAGATCAGGAAAAGACATCTGGTTGATGCGTGTGTGAGCACCCTCTGTTGGCCGGGGAATCTTCTCTAAGTAGGTCGACTTAGATGGATTTTCCTGTCGAAGCAGAAAGAGATCAAACTTATTTGTTTTTAATTAAAATGATATTAATACAACCCACAAAATATCACTAGCACAGCTCTTTTGAAATGGACTGTTTAGCGTATTTTGCAGTCAATGTGCGTACACGTGGAATATCTCCAGCAATCATTGGCTGGTAGAAGTACACACACGTTTAGTACCATAACATACACACATAAAGTGTACGCACAATGCTCACACAATGCAAAAGTGGTTATCATCAAGACACTGGGTGCAAATTCACCACTAGAGGGCTGCAATGTGCACTGAGCAGATAATAAGATTTTGAAAGCAGCCTCTCTGGAAGACAACATCTCCCCCAACCCCATCCCAGTTCATGCTCATTTGGGATACCATGGATGTGATTTGACAAAAGTAAAAAATCCTAAAAAATGGGTAGCGGGCCTGGGTCTCCCTTTGGTCTCGAGGACAAATCCCCCTGATCCTCCTGGATGTTTAATCCTGAAATCAGGAAAAATCCTGAGAAATCACAGCCCTGGATACTTACATTAATGTAAAGATAGTCGGCGACATCCCTGATGTTTTTCAACGACCTGTCTGGGTTACCCTCTTCCTGCGCCACGGTGTCCGAGATGTTGGCCACCAACTACAGAAAGAAACAACAAATATTTCTGCGTCATACCTGTGGCCATGCAAAGGAAACAGTTTGAAATGTCGTCTCAAGGTTTGTTCTTGGCCAATCAACAGCCGTCAATCAGAATCCCTAATTAACCAATCAGACTGCGCATACCAAGACACTAATATTAATTATTATTATTATTATTATTATTATTACATTTTTTTACCCAGGGTATGCCCAAACAGTTTAAAGCTGGTTTCCATTGGGGCCCTGCATACAATACAAATGACTATACACATGTACAAGTACAATACATTACAAATACAATACAATAAAATAAAAGCATATGGGATTAGTGCATAATCGTTAAACAACTGTTATAAATATTGTAGAACTATTACAACTACATGTACAACATCGTTAACAGGCTTTACTATAAGATGTGTCAAGTGAACACAAAGAATTCGGACATATTTTGTGACATCAAAAAAGTATATGACTATATATTCGCTATTTAACCCTCCTATAGGTTTAACAATCCAAGACACTCAAAATTTGTATGTCACTCCCAATCCATTGACTTTGTGCAGTGCACTCAAATAAATGCAAGGACATGTGGCTCTGGTAGGAGGTCAAACCAAAACCACTCGACTGTATATGAGTCTGCTGCTAACTTATGCAGTACATACACAGCTCTGTGTGACTCTGCATATAACTTATGTAGGACATACACAAGTGTGTTTGACTTTGCCACTATCTCCAGCACTCTTATACACATGTGTGAACAATTGGCAATGCAACCAAAAATACTCAAGTGACTGTCTGTGGGTGCGGTGCTTACTGGGCCATATTCCAGCCTGGGCATAGGAGGGTTAATACTCAAGTGACTGTCTGTGGATGCGGTGCTTACTGGGCCATATTCCAGCCTGGGCATAGGAGGGTTAATACTCAAGTGACTGTCTGTGGGTGCGGTGCTTACTGGGCCAAATTTCAGCCTGGGCATAGGAGGGTTAATACTCAAGTGACTGTCTGTGGATGCGGTGCTTACTGGGTCAAATTTCAGCCTGGGCATAGGAGGGTTAATACTCAAGTGACTGTCTGTGAGTGCGGTGCTTACTGGGTCAAATTTCAGCCTGGGCATAGGAGGGTTAATACTCAAGTGACTGTCTGTGGGTGCGGTGCTTACTGGGCCATATTCCAGCCTGGGCATAGGAGGGTTAATACTCAAGTGACTGTCTGTGGGTGCGGTGCTTACTGGGCCATATTTCAGCCTGGGCATAGGAGGGTTAATACTCAAGTGACTGTCTGTGGGTGCGGTGCTTACTGGGCCATATTTCAGCCTGGGCATAGGAGGGTTAATACTCAAGTGACTGTCTGTGGGTGCGGTGCTTACTGGGCCATATTCCAGCCTGGGCATAGGAGGGTTAATACTCAAGTGACTGTCTGTGGGTGCGGTGCTTACTGGGCCATATTTCAGCCTGGGCATAGGAGGGTTAATACTCAAGTGACTGTCTGTGAGTGCGGTGCTTACTGGGTCAAATTTCAGCCTGGGCATAGGAGGGTTAATACTCAAGTGACTGTCTGTGGGTGCGGTGCTTACTGGGCCATATTCCAGCCTGGGCATAGGAGGGTTAAATTAATGGACAATAACATCACGATCAGAGCAAACTTTCAACAGGGCATGGAATCGGTGTCCTTGTTTAAAGGCACCTGGAAATAAGTTTTTTATTGATTTAAACAATAAAGTATATGTGTATTAACAATAAACAAATTGTTTGAGTGATTATTTGTCAGGATTTATATGTTTAAAAAAAATATGAAGTTGTTTGGAGGGTGACTCCGCCCGTCCCTTTTTGTGACGTCATTCGAGGAAGGATTCGCCGCTGATGGAACATCGACCCCCCTCGACGCCCTCGAGAATTGCCTGTGTTTACACACGTGCAAGTAGTGACCCGTGTGGTTTGGTTTGTTATAAAAAAAGGAATTTTTCCGGCATTTTCCCAGCAATGCCGACCAGGTGTATTGCTGCTGGATGCAACAAAACAACTAAAGATGGGGTCAGCCTGCATCTGTTTCCAGCTGATCCCAAATATAGGCGGTTATGGGCAGCAAAAGTCAGGATAACGAGGGCAAAGTGGTCCGGTCCGACGTCGTTTTCAGCGCTATGCAGTGACCACTGAGCCGTCGTGTTTCGAATCCGGGATGTACCACATTTGACATGACAAAAAGTAATTCTGAAACATGACGCCATCCCAACCATATTCCCAGTTAGTGGGAAATCTAAGAAGCAACCGAAAGACGTGACAAACCTACAGGAGCATTTGCCAAACGTGAAAAAATCCGGGTAAGTTTGAACTTTGAAGTGCATGTTGTGTTCTCTTTATACATACTATGTACATGTAACGTTATACTACTTTTACTAGTCAGTGTAGGTACCATTTTCGTAGCACTAGCGGCATTGCTGCACCTATATCGTGAAAATATCCCCGCCTCGAATGACGTCACGAACAGCGCCACCATGTGTCAATGTAAAGGGGGGGCCTATTCTAAAGTCGTAAATACAATAAAACCACTATTTCTGTAACCTTAGTTACTTGTTTATTCACATTCCACTCATAAAAATGTATATATTTATGACAAAAGCTACATTTGGACAAAATACCAGTGCCAGGTGCCTTTAAGATGAACACAGTGACTGAAAATTACTTGCTCATTTATGCAGCAGCAACGGTAATATGACCTTGTCATATGGGTTATTATATTCAGTCAGTGAGTTAATCTAAGACTAGGACTCTGATTCCATGCCCTGTTGATCATGACAATATTGTCACATTAAGTCTGACAAGCTCTGTTGGCGTGTCTCTAAGTACATGGTTTATAATACACACACGTTGGATTCATCCAAGTTTTTTCCTGCAGGTACAGTGTGGACAGGTTAACCCTCCTACTATTGATGCACTTTAGTGGAAAATTGCTGTAGAGGTCAAAACCAGTGAACTGCCTGTTTTTGACTGTTGACCCAAATGTGCACACAGGGGCATTTTTGACTGTTTTTTTTCCTGTCATTTTGACCACCCTGAACAATACCAGACAATGCTTTTACCAGTCAAAAACGGTCGACTCATTTTGATCTGTAAATGTACTTACTACACGTAAGGTTTGACAGTGTTTGACTTTTATTAAGTGCACTAGATATACCTTGGCAAGTATATCAACATTTTGACTGATTCTGACCCTTGTAGTAGTAGGAGGGTTAATTGGTCAGCACTGGTCAAAGAGTAAGTAAATCACAATGCTCAAAGTTTGTGGAAGTGCTTGAACACAGATCTTCGCTTACCTTGTCAAAAATATCGCATACCCTGTACGGTGGCCCCTTCTCGTTGACATATGTGGCAAAACTCATGCTATCAAGTAGTTTGCCCAGAAACTCCTCACCAACCAACGAGCGTTGGAACATAAACAAACCCTGTCATTTTTCGAGAACAAAAAACAAACAAAACAAACCGTGAAATGTATTTCCTCAATTTGACCAACAACAAATTTTTTTTGTGTGAATTCTTACCATCTTCTAGATTCAGGTAAATAGTGCATACTGTACATTTATGCTTTAATTCAGACAGCATTAATAAATTTAGGCCTAAAACTATGTCTTGGACCAAGACGTCTGTGAGAACTATTTACAGATTTGAGAAAACAAAACAATGTATATTCTTAATTTAACCAGTTCGCACCGGGAATAAACAAGTTTTTCCGAACCCCTGTGGCGGGTTCATTTTTACCGAAAAAACACACGAACAATGGTGCTCACCAGAGCGTGACCGGGGAAAACGCGTCTTCCACCGTTTGCTTATGGCTCGTTGCCACGTCGACCGGGAATCTATACAAATATTCCGAAGAATCCTGTGGCGTGTTTAGACGCTCTCCGATCCGCTGTCCAAAAAAATTTGCGTGTATACACGGCCTCCGACGCGAACTGGTTAAACAAGAAATACATTTTTTTTAAATAAATAAATCCCTTTTGCTATCAGAATTTTGGAGGATTTACAGACTCTCCACATCCCCACAAACAAGAAACTAGAGGTGTGGACACAATACAGGCTACTTCTTTCTTTCCTTGGTGGATACTTCTAATCTTTCAAGATCATTTTGAGGCAAAGGGAGATTTGTAAAAAATCCTGAAATCATGAAAAAATCCTGAGAAATCACAGGGCTGAAGATCTTACCTTATTGAATGTGATGACCGGCTCAGGATGTATCCTAATTAGCGTGAGGCAAGCCCTATGTCCCATCACCAACTCTGCTTGAAGTCTTAAGAAGATTGCCCTGATCTCCTTGTCTGTTATCTCTGCCTTAATGTTGGTCTCGACAGGAGTTGGGAACGCCAGATCAGCCCGTTTCAACTCTGGATTGAGTATCTAAGATTTGACGGTTAGACATATCAATATAGGTTGATGAAATTCTTGCGTCGGGAGATAAACAATTGATTTAATTTTGCCCTACACCGACGTGTGTATAGCACTGTATACTCAGTGCTTTCTGAATGTCTGTGAAAAAACTACACAGGCGACTCGGGCGGGATTCGAACCCACGACCTCCTGCTTACTAGTGCAGACGTCTAGTGCAGACGTCTGCACTAGTAAGCAGGAGGTCGTGGGTTCGAATCCTGCCCGAGTCGCCTGTGTAGTTTTTTCACAGACACTCGGAAAGCACTGAGTATACAGTGCTATACACATGTCGGTGTAGGGCAAAATTAAATCAATTAGACATATCAATTAATGAATTCATTATTTTCAATTCAGAGATGTTTGTATTCACCAATTTAAAATAGTTTTAATAAATATTTTTGCAGTTATATGTGGCCGAGCGGTCTAGCTTACCGGACTCAAGTTCTGGTGTTAGCAGCAGAATGTGGGTTCGAATCCCAGCCGTGACACTTGTGTCCTTGAGCAAGACACTTAACCATAATTGCTTCTCTCCACCCAGGGGTTAAATGGGTACCTGCGAAGGCAGAGTTGGTTGATTAGCCCTATATGCGCTGTAATGGCAGCAATTGAGCTGTATACTCCCCAGGGAGCTGAGATGGTTTCAGGAATGATTTATGAGCCTTATGAGCAGGGGTAATAATATAATGCGCCTTGAGCACCACTCAGTTGGTGGATACGTGCACTATATAAGTCCACACATTATTATTATTATGCTGTGAAGTGACAGGAAATGTCTTAAAGGAACAACATCGTCACGATCAACAGGGCATGGAATCGGAGTGCTCGTTTTACATTAACTCAGCGACTGAAAATAATACCCACATAATAAGGTCATATTACCATTGCTGCTGCATACATGAACTAGTAATTTTCAGTCATTGTGTTCATCTTAAACAATAGGACACCGACTCCATGCCCTGTTGAAAGTCTGCTCTGATCGTGATGATACTGTCCCTTTAAAAGGGTCTGACAGGACGAGATGATACACTTACTAATGTGAGATGATCTTGAGATCTCTGCAGAATGTCCTCTCGTGGCAAGTAGAGGCTGATGCATTCTGGGACACTAATGCACCCTCCGTCCAGGTCGGCAATGATCACGTCCAACTACACGGAACAAGAAAGCAAAAAGACAATACTGAATTGAAATGAAAATAATAATGGTTATTCTGAACAACGAAAGATGAGTGCAAACTTGTAGTTGAGTACTTTTTCATCAGTATGCATACAAAAAAATGTACTCGAGTATGCTTACGAGTATGCGTACGAGTATGCGTCTGATATGCACGGTCTGCATGCGTGCGGTATGCGTGCAGTATGCGTCATGCTTACCAGTATGCTATGCGCACGGTATGCTTACAGTATGCGTCAGCATGCTGATATGCGCATATGCTTACGAGTATGCTTACGAGTATGCTTACGAGTATGCTTGAGTGCACGCTTTTGTCTACTCTGTGTCTTGTACATGTATCAGGTGTGTGATTGGACAGTTTTGAAAAATCCATGTCAATTTTGCAAGGGGTATTGGGGCTGCTGTTGTGAACAGCGCTGGGGTGAAATTTATGGTTCTGAACGTTTGCTTTGCTTTCCTTTATTGCTTAAATCTTTAAAATCCAGAGGATCACAACATTGCGATTTGTAAAAATCCGGACAAATCCGGACAAATTACACCTCTGATGTATATGTACAGCCAAACAATTACATTTCTGAAGTTTCTGAACCTTAATTTACATGTATCTTGATTCAAAACAAGTTGGCATACTTAAACAAGCGTTATCTATATCACCAATGTTATACCTTCCCCTGAATGGGGTGGTAGAGGAAACAAGCCAAATGAAATTATTCTTACCAATTCGGCGATCTCGTTTTTCAACGAGGAATGTACTCCCATGATGAATGGGGTAGGTGTACTCAATACCTCTATTAATGTAGCTGGAAGGATGGGTATATATACATAACTGGAACATGAGGGGAAAAAGGACAGGACATATCGGTCAAGGATGGTATATACTTTTGAAAATGTTGCATTTCTTAAAGACTCGGTTTGAGGACCAGAGGCCAATTTCACAGAGCTGGTAATTAAGCAGAGAATTTTGCGAACCAAATATTTTTGCTAAGCAATATAAAACAGACTACCAGCCAAAATGCATACCAGTTTGGCTGGTAACTACATAAATCCACTAAAAATCATTTGCTGGTAAGCAATTTTTATACGCTCTAATCTCTAATTTTGTTTAAGCAGCCCCAGGCCTCATATAGCAAGGACCACTTTCATAAAGCTGCTAAGCAGAGAATTCTGCTAAGCAAATATTTTTGCTTAGCAATATAAAACAGACTACCAGCCAAAATGCATACATTTTGTATGAAAGTTTGGCTGGTAACCAAACAAATCTGCTAAACAAATCCTTCTGTTAACCAGTTGACGTCGGGAATATTTATTTTTTTCCGGTCCCCCGTGCGGGTTTATTTTCAGTGAAAAATCTGAAAAAATTTCTAGTCATTAATAAATTGTTTTTGTCAATGAAACTAAGTTCGGACAACCAAATAAACACCTTTACTCATTGACATTTCGAGAATTAAATGGCTAGTTTTTTAATTGCGGTTGTGTTTGTTCAGCACAATTAGACTGTTGGCAAGCTCCGATGCAACGGCCTATTAGCGACCAGCGCCCGGTCGAAAAGACGGCATACCTGGAGAGAGATCGAATGCCTCGTAAACAATGGATATAAATCCGTCTTTACAAATGCTTGGCTGGTACGTCAAAGGAACAGGTCTTGGATAAAGGGATTAGGCAAAAATCAATAAAAAGAGTGAACTCGTTCAGTATTTGCAGTGCATTTTGTCCGGGGCCACCGAACCGTGACCCCATGGACTCCGAGAAACGATTGCGTGTATACACGTCAGCCGCCACTACGGCACGCCACGTGTGGCGTGTTGACAAGTCTCCCGGTGACACACACAAAAACGGAATGCGTGTTTAGACGCTCTCCGATCCGCTGTACAAAAAAAAATTGCGTGTATACACGGCATCCGAAGCGAACTGGTTAAGCAGCTCTATGAAGTTGGTCCCAGTAAGTTACATGTAATTATTCTACTAACTAATGCAGAAACTAATCTGGGCCCAATTTCATAGAGCTGATAAACAGAACAAATTGCTTATAAGAAATATTTGCTGTGCAAATTCAGGCATGATATTCGACCCTTGGAAAAAAAGTAGGAATTTTATGGCGTTCAAAAGAGCACCTACACATACATGTACAGTAAATTGTCACAACACTATTGTTGAAGTGCAGTAATTTTTAAAACCTATCAATAAACAATCATACCGATTTTAAATTGGAATTGGAAATGTTCTTCTGACAGCAAAAAAGTCGGAAATCCAACTTAAGTCGGAAGAATATCATGCCTGCAAATTTCTTTGGTTACAAGCCAAACTTTCATATAAAATGTATGCATTTTGGATAGTAGTCTGTTTTATATTGCTTAGCAAAATTCTCTGTTTAGCAGCTCTATGAAATTGGTACCTGGTGAGCAAGGGTACGTTAAAAGAATAAATAACAATAAAAAAGCTTACCTATATTTCAGAGGGAAGAGTAAAGATAACAGAGCCGTACAGGCTTCTGTTAATCTGGTATAGCTACTTGAGTGAAAGAGAATCTTGTTGTCTGTCATGGCTGCACTGTACAAACACAATACATTGTGAATGCCTGAAATGATAAATACAAAACACAGGTTACTTAATCCCTCCTACAATCAGTGCAATTTTTGAAACGACCCATTCAGGCCACTCCAAGCCATTAGCTGTTGCCAGTGGCCTTCCTATGGTTACCCTTCTGTGCACTGTCACACCGCTGAGATTACAGGGTAAAGTGGTCTCCCATCGATACATTGCAGGCCATACTAATATGTTCAAACATTTACAGTGGCCTTGGGTAGCACACAGTTGATATTGTAAGATTACTTGGAAAGGACAGCAGGCTTGTACATGTATGTACTGAAGGTTGCTCAAGAACAGAATTTTGTGGATCGGAGTGGCCTCCATGTGTAGGAGGGTTAAAGGGAAAGTACAACATTGGTAATTCCCTGATAACAACTTCATTATTATGCCAAAAGCTCAAAAGGTAATTTCTTGATAACAAAATTAGTTAAATACTAGAGCTCAAGTGTTTGTTGGAACAAACACACGGTGTTCGTGTGAACTTCTGGTTTCATTCAAATTATCATTGATGATGTCACAATCACATTTTGCAAAGGTGTATCATCTTTTATTATTACAATATCAATTTCATATTTTAAAAAAATATCAAGTTTGCATTAGAATGTTCCTGTTTGGACCGAAAGTAAAGGTCAGATCAGGTGATTTGAAGGTCATCTATATGACACAATAAAACTTTCTCATGATCATGAAAAAAATAACGATCATACCTGGTTTGGTTCAATTTCTGTGATATTATTATCCAAAAGCTCAGAAGAGGGGAGGTAAAAAAATTACAAAAATTATTGTCCGAAAGCGAACTTCATATGAAGTTGGTAAAACTAAAAGTGTCAATCATGCTGAACAATTGTGACATCTGAAGGGTTCTCGTTTCAGAGAAAACACGACGAAAATACTCACAAATTTACACAAATTTGACGACGGCAACTTTTTGCTCGAAGTATTTTCAGTTTAAGTGTGAATGCTTTTTCACTTTTCTCGTGACTTTGACTCCGCATTGAGCTGAAACTTTCAAAGGTTGGTTGTTTAATGTATATCTTGATTCAAAAAGAAAGATAGCATACTCATAAAAGCAGGTTTTAAGAAATAAACTTCTGGAACAAACAAAAAATTAAAACAAATTCTGCACTAGTACTTGACTGCAACTAAAGAGATGGATATAGGTTGGTGAAATTCTTGCGTCGGGAGATAAACAATTGATTTAATTTTGCCCTACACCGACGTGTGTATAGCACTGTATACTCAGTGCTTTCCGAGTGTCTGTGAAAAAACTACACAGGCGACTCGGGCGGGATTCGAACCCACGACCTCCTGCTTGCTAGTGCAGACGTCTTAACCTCTCGACCACCAAGCTTGCCCGATGACGATTGGCCGGCTAGAATCCCATATAGCAGCGGGTTCCGCGATATATATAGGTTGGTGAAATTCTTGCGTCGGGAGATAAACAACTGATTTAATTTTGCCCTACACCGACGTGTAGATTGAGTACTCGTACTCATGAAAATGTCCTCGACTACAAATGTAAGTATTTACCTAATTGCTGCATGAGCGTTGCGACTTTACAGCCTGTTATCGGTAGCGTATCACTGAGAGGTGGCTGCAATGCTTGTCTGTCCCCTGCCCCGATCGAGAACCGCACCTGTAAACAAGAAAACAGAACAATAATTTACGATAAAATATTAACCATTATGTCTCTGTATGTTGCTGACTGCATAGCGTGACCAAATGCTGAAAATCCTGTTTAGTAGAGTTCTAGTAGAGCGTACTCACACTCAAGTGTATTTTGCTTAACTTGTACTCGTACTCATAAAAAGGACTTTGACTACAACTGAAAAGAGCTGGAGTACTCGTACCCCATACAAGGAAGATTGGGCGATATCAATTTTTTTCATCCACAATATATGTGACTAGCTCTGGCAAAACCCTAAACTTGGAACCAACTTTTCGGAGTGACCACACAAATTTATCTTGAAAATTAACAATGTTCCCAACAACGTTTCAGGATTTTTCTTTTTCCATCAAAATCTAAAGAAAATGCTCTAAATCTATATGGTGACATGAAAATCACAAACTGGTCCCTGGGGTCAGTTTTTGACCTTTTCGTGGCTGTTACGCATTATGGTAAATGCCGAGAAGTTTTGCCAGAGCAGGTCACATATCAGCAAACATATATCGCAATTTTCGATAGTATCGTGTTTTTTTTTTCATTCATGCATGATTGCTTTAGAGCCGATAACCACAGGTATATACCCCTCTTCAAGTGTCACAATAAATCTCAAATTCGTTTACATAGCGTGTACCGTATGTACTTCTGATGAAGTTCACTTTTGTTTGTCACTTCTGAAAGCTGAAAAGAGTGTCCTAATTTTGTCCTGACTTTTTGCCGATATCTCGATAACTTGAAAAGTTCTCGATATCGTAATCGAATAAAAAAGGTATTGCGATATTCGCCCAAGCACGTACAAGTACTCATGAAAAAAAAGCTAACTACAAGTCTTCTAACAAGAAAAAAGATACAAAAAATCTACAGTTTTTACAGTTTGATCAGGGATAGCGCCCTGACTTTTTTCCACTGCCTGGAAACTACGTAAATACTGCGTACGATCACGATACTATTGCATTCAGCATGTAAGCCAGCTAGTCTGGCCTGCAGAACCAACAAGTGGAGAAAGCAAGAAGGCTATCTTGGCCAAGGAAAGGCAGCCTTTGTCAGGGGTAAGCCTGGCATCCAACTTGTACAATGGTGATCTTGAGTTCTTCTTGTTCTAATTGCTACATCTTCTAACAATGGCAGTTTATTGTAAAATCTAACAGCAATGCAGATACCACTTTTCTTCTTTCATTGAAGATGTCAGTCATGTCGTGTATAGGCAGCATCCCCTGAGTGTCGTGGCCGAGCGGTCTAGCTTACCGTTCTCAAGTTCTGGTGTTAGCAGCAGAATGTGGGTTCGAATTCCGGCCGTGACACTTGTGTCCTTGAGCAAGACACTTAACCATAATTGCTTCTCTCCACCCAGGGGTTAAATGGGTACCTGTGAGGGCAGAGTTGGTTGATTAGCCCTACATGCGCTGTAATGGCAGCAATTGAGCTGTATACTCCCCAGGGAGCTGAGATGGTTTCAGGAATGATTTATGAGCCTTATGAGCCTTATGAGCCTTATGAGCAGGGGTAATAATATAATGCGCCTTGAGCACCATTCAGTTGGTGGATACGTGCGCTATATAAGTCCACACATTATTATTATTATTATTATTATTATTCTATTTGGTCTGAAAACCGCCATTTTCCTTGCAGAAAACCAAACAAATACAACGCTTAGTTTGACCACAAGTAATGTTCTACAGGATTTCTATGACAACACAAACGCTAGGTAAAACTTGTAGCTTTGCATAGTGAGGAGGATAAGTAAGACTAATTGCGGTGACACCATGTGAAATTCTCAATTGAAAAGAACTGGAGGTACAACTCGATGTTTCGATCAGTGTGCTCGATCAGTGTGCTCGATCAGTGTACAACGTCGAGTTGTACCTCTAGTTCTTTTCAGAACTAATTACTACTCAATTGAGAATTTCACATGGTGTCACTGCAATTAGTCTTACTAACACAAACGCTGGACAATGTTTTATAAGATGAAGTTTGTACTGTAAACAGGGGTCACTGAGTCCATTTTTTACAACCATTGGGGAGGGGAAAATGAGTCAGACTGTGGCCGATTTTAGCATACCCTTTTTTTTTTAAGGCTAAAAAATGAAAGAAATTAATCTTAATACGCTACAACTTCATTTAAACATTGACTGGCAATAGAGGTTAAAACGTAACTGCCAAGAAACACACACATCAAACAAGCCTCAAAGAAATGGTTAATATTTGCCAAACTGTTAGCGATGGGAAATGAAGCTGAATAAATGATATCTTTTAAGATGACAAAGCTGATGAAAATAGCACAGACGGCCGGCCGTACATGTAGTGATGTTTCTCTCAGCTTTCATGGCCAGGGACTTAATTGGATTTGAGTCTTCAAACATCACGTCCGACTCTTGAGACAATCGAATCATGGTTCTATGAAATTGACCTCAATCCTCCAAATTCCTTCTCTTTAGCAAAGAGCATGAAGCATGTAACCTCAATCCTCCAAAATCCTTCACTTTGGCAAAGAGCATGTAGCATGTAACCTCAATCCTCCAAAACCTTCACTATGGCAAAGAGCATGAAGCATGTAACCTCAATCCTTCAAAATCCTTCACTATGGCAAAGAGCATGAAGCACGTAACCTCAATCCTTCAAAATCCTTCACTTTAGCAAAGAGCATGTAGCATGTAACCTCAATCCTTCAAAATCCTTCACTTTAGCAAAGAGGATTTGGGAGGATTTGGGAAGGTTAGGGTTAATTTTCAATGCAAAACAAAAGAGAATACTTTAAAACCCTAACCCTCCTGAATCCTCCAAAATCAGCCAGAGGATTTGGAGGATTTCGAAGGATTGAGGCAGGTCAGAGTATCCAACTGTTTAATTGCAGAGGATTATGTTAGATTGAGGTACATATAATGGCAGTGCGGCATGACAGACTACATGAAACTACATTGGCAGTAATTCTTGACCGAGCCTTCCAAAGACATATCAAAAGGAGACCCTACACCAAATCATACCGGTTAATTTTGGAGGATTGAGGCAGTGGGCACCACTCATAATTTCCCATCGGTTGATTATGAAGGATTGAGGCAATGGGTAACACTGCATGGACTGAAATCGGTTGATTTTGGAGGATTGAGGCAGTGGGTAACACTGCATGGACTGAAATCGGTTTATTTTGGAGGATTGAGGCAGTGGGTAACACTGCATGGACTGAAATCGGTTTATTTTGGAGGATTGAGGCAGTGGGTAACACTGCATGGACTGAAATCGGTTCATTTTGGATGATTGAGGCAGTGGGTAACACTGCATGGACTGAAATCGGTTTATTTTGGAGGATTGAGGCAGTGGGGAACACTGCATGGACTGAAATCGGTTCATTTTGGAGGATAGAGGCAGTGGGTAACACTGCATGAACTGAAATCGGTTTATTTTGGAGGATTGAGGCAGTGGTTAACACTGCATGGACTGAAATCGGTTGATTTTGGAGGATTGAGGCAGTGGGTAACACTGCATGGACTGAAATCGGTTCATTTTGGAGGATTGAGGCAGTGGGTAACACTGCATGGACTGAAATCGGTTGATTTTGGAGGATTGAGGCAGTGGGTAACACTGCATGGACTGAAATCGGTTGATTTTGGAGGATTGAGGCAGTGGGTAACACTGCATGGACTGAAATCGGTTGATTTTGGAGGATTGAGGCAGCGGGTAACACTGCATGGACTGAAATCGGTTGATTTTGGAGGATTGAGGCAGCGGGTAACACTGCATGGACTGAAATCGGTTGATTTTGGAGGATTGAGGCAGCGGGTAACACTGCATGGACTGAAACCGGTTGATTTTGGAGGATTGAGGCAGTGGGTAACACTGCATGGACTGAAATCGGTTGATTTTGGAGGATTGAGGCAGCGGGTAACACTGCATGGACTGAAATCGGTTCATTTTGGAGGATTGAGGCAGCGGGTAACACTGCATGAACTGAAATCGGTTCATTTTGGAGGATTGAGGCCGTGGGTAACACTGCATGGACTGAAATCGGTTCATTTTGGAGGATTGAGGCAGTGGGTAACACTGCATGAACTGAAATCGGTTTATTTTGGAGGATTGAGGCAGTGGGTAACAGTGCATGGACTGAAATCGGTTGATTTTGGAGGGTTGAGGCAGTGGGTAACACTGCATGAACTGAAATCGGTTTATTTTGGAGGATTGAGGCAGTGGGTAACACTGCATGGACTGAAATCGGTTGATTTTGGAGGATTGAGGCAGTGGGTAACACTGCATGAACTGAAATCGGTTTATTTTGGAGGATTGAGGCAGTGGGTAACACTGCATGGACTGAAATCGGTTTATTTTGGAGGATTGAGGCAGTGGGTAACACTGCATGGACTGAAATCGGTTGATTTTGGAGGATTGAGGCAGTGGGTAACACTGCATGGACTGAAATCGGTTGATTTTGGAGGATTGAGGCAGTGGGTAACACTGCATGGACTGAAATCGGTTCATTTTGGAGGATTGAGGCAGTGGGTAACACTGCATGGACTGAAATCGGTTGATTTTGGAGGGTTGAGGCAGTGGGTAACACTGCATGAACTGAAATCGGTTTATTTTGGAGGATTGAGGCAGTGGGTAACACTGCATGGACTGAAATCGGTTCATTTTGGAGGATTGAGGCAGTGGGTAACACTGCATGGACTGAAATCGGTTTATTTTGGAGGATTGAGGCAGTGGGTAACACTGCATGGACTGAAATCGGTTCATTTTGGAGGATTGAGGCAGTGGGTAACACTGCATGGACTGAAATCGGTTCATTTTGGAGGATTGAGGCAGTGGGTAACACTGCATGGACTGAAATCGGTTCATTTTGGAGGATTGAGGCAGTGGGTAACACTGCATGGACTGAAATCGGTTGATTTTGGATGATTGAGGCAGTGGGTAACACTGCATGGACTGAAATCGGTTGATTTTGGAGGATTGAGGCAGTGGGTAACACTGCATGGACTGAAATCGGTTGATTTTGGAGGATTGAGGCAGTGGGTAACACTGCATGGACTGAAATCGATTTATTTTGGAGGATTGAGGAAGGTCTCTAGAGGCTTAGGGTTAAAGAGAGTGAATTCACAAGTAATTGTCAGAAGCTTTGTTTGAAAGTAATTAAGTGCGTAAAATGAATTTATGATAGGTCCCAAAATAAATTCATTTTGCACTTTTTTTAACGGTAAAACCATGCCTTTCACAATTATTTTTGGGGGAATTAAAGTATTTGTTTTCCAATACAAATAGCAATAGTAAATAAGAAATGTTCTAGTTTAAACAAAAAATAAATAACAATTTGCAAACAATTTGCAGTTACAAACTGAGAAACATCGGCAATACATTTTTAAATCAAAAGAATTTCAATAGCAATCAGTAAAAGCAAAAAATTAGTAAACGGCTTTTCATGTTATATGAAGTGATGAATTGATTCTGGCAGCAAAAACCACAACTTGGCAACACAAGACGTAACGTTTAACATACCTGTACACTTAAAAAAAAAAATTAAAAAAAACCTGCTCTTCAAACAAAAACAAATAACATGCATGAAACAATAACAGCTCCCTTATAGACTAACCCGGCGACCACTATTTTCCGCCATTACTGAGGTGGTACCACACTGCACGCGTGCGTCACACACATTCTTAAATATGCGGTACGCTAGTGTTTCTTCAAATAGTGTGCTCAGATTGGTTGAAGAAGCACTGGACGCTTGACGAACGCTTGACGCAGAATGTAGGTACCACCGCAGTTATGGCATCGCCTAGTAAACTGGTCAACGGATTAGTCTATCTATACAAAATAAAAACCAGCAAGCATAATGGCCCTGAACTATGGATGAAATGCGTATGAGTGGCCCCTGAAGCTGGATAGTATAATGTTCACCTACCCATTCATGCTCAACAGTTTCTTGCGAGTCGTTCAGCAAGTTCTGCGTGGAAACCAACACATCTTGTTTTTTTTATTCAGGCCGGAGTTTTGTGCATTGGTGCGGATGACTGATTCACCTTTTTTCAGTACACACCTTTACAAAATTCCATCATGTAATCTAAGGCCCCCCAAAAAAGTCTCTGGTTTCTGGTCTCCACGCACGTCGTCTCAGATCCGCACATCAACATTTTGAATTTTTAGTTTTTGGGGGGCTATAAAACAATATCCAATTACAACCACAATTGCTGGATCGATTGGAATTCTGCTGTGCTGTGTTTTAAATGACTTTTTCACATAAGGGTATGAACATTTGCCCGATTTGTGAAGCCTCTCTTAGCCACCATACTTTGTATATATGGGAAATTTGGTCCCCGTGTATACATGTATCACATATTTCCCTGTTGGCAAAAAAAAAAGTTTACCAAAAAAAAAAAAGAGAGAAAAAAAGCACCGCACCGATTTTGAACCCGACTGATGACAAGAAACGAGAGACTTTTTTTTTTGGCCTAACCCTAAATTTGTATAACAGCCACTTTATATTATGTGCAAAATTGATAAAACTTTAGCTTCATTTCATTATAATTCTTATACAAATACATTGTAGTGTCTTGTACAGGGGTACATGTACACATGTACATGTACATGAGGTGTTCAAAATGGTACTGTATTTGAATGTCAATGGGAATACATGTAGATGGATCTTTTAACTTGCATTCCCCTAAATTTGATAAGGAGCTACACACAACAGATACATGTAGGTGTGTTTCTGATGTCAAAAATCATGCTCTTAGAGGGACAGTATCGTCACGATTAACAGTGCATGGAATCAGAGTGCTAGTTTTAGATTAACTCAGTGACTGAAAATAATTCCCCACATGATTAGGTCATATTACCGTTGCTGCTGTATGAATGAGCCAGTAATTTTCAGTCACTGTGTTCTTAAACTAGGACACCAATTCCATGCCCTGTTGAAAGTCTGCTTTGATCGTGACGTAACTGCCTCTTTAAGATAACCCATGGTGGTGTGTAGATTTTCTCACGATTCTTCTGTGATAAGTCAAATGAAAACACCTTACATACTGATTAATATCACATTCAGATTAGACACCTGTGACCTAGCCACGCCCTATGACAACCAATGGAAGTTTGTGCGTAATTTTGACATCTTTTTTTTAAATTAATTTTTTTTGCACATTCACACAATTCTGCCGCGATAGATCAAACACACCGTACATTTTGATTGGCCTAGCAGAAACACATTTAAAACTGGCTTTGACAACTGTGCATTAACATGTAGGCTATTACATTGTACATGCTCAACAGAGATTAATTTACCAGCATACAATGTACAAGGTTGTACACACTGAATGCACAACATACACTAACAAATCAGCAGCACAACTCACAAATTACTACAACGACAAAGATCGTGCAGTTTAGTTTCAGCATAAAACATAACAGAAATATGACAGGCTCTGCGAAAATGTTCACTCAGAAGTAGTATTATGTATTTACACATGTATCAGTGTGCTAAATTAAAGGTTGCTTAGTTGCGCAGGGAAATCTTAAATTCAACCGAGTTAACTCAGAGCCGGTCGCAAATGGCCCAGGGTTGAAATTAAGTTGATAGATTTGCTGCTACCAAAAACGTTTAATACTTTGACATATTAAAGGGAAAAACAGCACCAACAAAAATTAACGATTATTTCTTATATTTTGTATCCATCTTTACACAGCATCCTTTTTTCAGAAGTCCAAAGTTCCAATTGAAAATATTTTGAGAAATGAAGAATATATATCTTGCATTAAAAACCTAGAAATTATAAATGCAAAGGAAGCTTACAGATACATGTAAAGTGGCAAAAATGTGACTATATTGCGTGCTTTACAAGTACTTCGAGTGAAATAGTGTGTGAAAAAAAAGTCTGTGAAAAACAGTCTGTGAAAAACCAGTCTGTGAAAATATCTGTGAAAAACAGTCTGTGAAAATATCTGTGAAAATATCTGTGAAAAACAGTCTGTGAAAATATCTGTGAAAAACAGTCTGTGAAAATATCTGTGAAAACCAGTCTGTGAAAATATCTGCTCAATTAGGTTCTTAGGGAGAATGACGATGGTTCACCCACAATTTACATGTATGGCTGAAATGTTTCAAACTGAAGCCCCTATAGATCTTTATCACACTGCAGCCATCTTTGTCAGATTCCCTGACTACCCAATGACAATGATAATGGTAAATCTCATCAGAAAAAAAGGTACCCGACTATTTTTCCTTCCAGCCTCGGTTTGGTTACATTGATTTGAATGGAAGAAAAACAAGATGACTGTACTATGATAAACGTCTAGATACATTCTACACTATGGATTATTTTTGATAAATTTTAATCAAAAAGTTTTACATGATAATTGAGGTAAAGGTGAATTTAGTTTATTTTCTATATCAATGCATTTAACAATAACAAAAGTGTCATTGTTGAGTACGAGAGGAAAAGTTATGTCAGAGGGGATTACAAAAAGCAAAATTTGCTTGTTGAGTGGAAAACTCCTCACTATGGTGTACATTGTTTGTGCTTTAGGTTCTTACACATGCATGCTAATTGTGACATTTCACTAATACAGTCTAGAACCTTTTAAAGGGAAGATATTGTCACAATCAACAGGGCGTGGAATCGGAGTGCTTGTTTTAAGTCAGTGACTGAAAATAATACCCCACACAATAAGGTCATACATGTATTACCGTTGCTGCTGCATAAATGAGCCAGTAATTTCCAGTCACTGTGTTCATCTTAAACAAGGACACCGATTCCATGCCCTGTGGAAAGCCTGCTCTGATCGAGATGATATTGTCCCTTCAAGAGACAATTCAGCAAAGGGTACAGAACTCTTAAAATATATCAATTGTCACTTGTGAAACAGATAGCGAAACTAACCCACCCCAAACCAAAACTGCAGAAATATCAGATAGCAAATCCCAGATTGACACTCAAGATTAGCACAGCTGTGAACAGATAGCGTGCAAATTCGACACAACATTACAGGAAATGCACAGCTTTTGTTAATATACTCCTATTCCGCTGTGAGGCTCAAATTTGACAAGACAATTGATGGGGTTTCCCCTGTACGTCCCCGTGGTCCATGTGACTCCCCGTTCCCTAGACTGGCAACATGTCCTTTTCACTAATGGAAAGGTACAACATTTGGCAATGTTGGTAAATCTGCTTTAATTAACCCTCCTATGCCCAGGCTGAAATTTGACCCAGTAAGCACCGCACCCACAGACAGTCACTTGAGTATTTTTGGTTGCATTGCCAATTGTTCACACATGTGTATAAGAGTGCTGGAGATAGTGGCAAAGTCAAACACACTTGTGTATGTCTTACAAGTTATATGCAGAGTCACACAGAGCTGTGTATGTACTGCATAAGTTACAGTCGAGTGGTTTTGGTTTGACCTCCTACCAGAGCCACATGTCCTTGCATTTATTTGAGTGCACTGCACAAAGTGAATGGGTTGGGAGTGACATACAAATTTTAAGTGTCTTTGATTGTTAAACCTATAGGAGGGTTAATACTCTCTTTGAATCAAGATATACATGTACAATTTTCTTCAAGTCGCAATTTAACCCTCCTACTGCTACAAGGGTCAAAATCAGTCAAAATGTTGATATACATTGTACTTGCCGAGGTAATCTAGTGCACTGAAAAAGTCAAACACTGTCAAACCTTACATGTAGTAAGTACATGTACATTTACAGGTCAAAATGAGTCGACCGTTTTTGACTGATAAAAGCATTGTCTGGTATTGTTCAGGGGTGGTCAAAATGACAGTAAAAACCAGTCAAAAATGCCCCTTGTGTGCACACATTTGGGTCAACAGTCAAAACAGGCAGTTGACTGGTTTTGACCTCTGTAGCTACTTGCCACATAAAGTGCAGCTATAGTAGGAGGGTTAATAATCTGAAACTTTCACAGATGTGTTGGTTGTTTAACTCTCTTACTTTTGGTACCTTTTTCATACAAGTTGACCCACCATTTGAAACCATTCGCTTTTGTGGTTTTGAATGGTGAAATAACTGTGTACAGTATTAATACCCCCAAATGGTTTTGAATGGTAGGTCAGCTAATATAAAACCTTGTTTGGATCTTTCCAAATGGTAGTACAGCTAATACAAAACCTTGTTTGGATACTTCTAAGTGGTGAATCAATGGACCCTCTATGCATTTGAATGGATTTGAATAGTAGTAAACTTGCTGCCAACACTGTTCAAATGGTATCACCATGTGTGAACAAAACCAATGGGCATTTTTGAAAGTGGAAATTTTGAATGGTTTCAAATGGTCAAATAGTAGGAGGGTTAATGCACTGATTCAAAGAAAGTAAGCATACTTGTAGAAGCAGTTTTGCCAACAATACCAATGCTGTATCTTCCCAATAATGATGTTAGATGCCACGTGTTCCAGATACACCTTCTCCTGCTCAAATTAATTTCACAAAACCCCTTTTCACACCCACTTCTTCAGATCAGGGCCCAATTTCATAGAGCTGTTCAGCAGAGAATTCTGCTAAGCAAATATTTTTGCTAAGCAATATAAAACAGACTACCAGCCAAAATGCATACATATTGTATGAAAGTTTGGCTGGTAACCAAAGAAATCCGCTAAGCAAATTTATCCGGTTAGCAATTTTATCTGCTAATCAGCTCTATCAAATTGGTCCCCCCCCCGAACTGAAACCACCAATGGTTCTTCTCACTGACCTTTGACCCAGGTACACGTAAACCATAACTCATACTTCACACAATTTTTCAAAGGTACATGTCATTAAATTATTTCACTCAGTCATCACCACATCAAATTGGGGGATCGTTTGCCATGCAAAATTTATAGTGAACCTGGGATGAACTTGATCAATTTGGTTTGAATTCATGCTTCCTTCGTAAAGAGTTCTTTGAACGTAAAGAGTTCTTTGAACATAAAGAGTTCATTGAATCTTTTGGAAAATGTGCTACCTTGATAATGAATAGCAGTATTTATAGGTTGGTGAAATTCTTGCGTCGGGAGATAAACAATTGATTTAATTTTGCCCTACACCGACGTGTGTATAGCACTGTATATACTCAGTGCTTTCTGAGTGTCTGTGAAAAAACTACACAGGCGACTCGGGCGGGATTCAAACCCATGACTTCCTGCTTACTAGTGCAGACGTCTTAACCTCTCGACCACCGAGCTTGCCCGATGACAATTGGCCGGCTAGAATCCCATATAGCAGTGGGTTTCGCGATACATATACACTGGCGTGCAAAAGTCTTATTGCACCCACACGACCAATTTTCTTTCATAAATTTTTCATGGAAATAAACTGATAAATCATTAAACATGCATACCTGTGTCTTGTGTCATTATTTTAATCAGTTTTAGTCATATTTTTAATAACACAGATCAGTTGAATATGTCATTAACAAGTTGAACTTCGCAACGTGTTTTTCGTCTGTGTAAAATCGCCATCTTGAATGACCTCATTACGTATTCATGAGCTCATGAATAAATTAAGTGTGGCATTTAAACCAATGACAACAGGGATCGCGCTTGAAACCCGTTTCATTCATATTTAAATGATGCTATCAATGAACCAATCACAAAAATTGAAAGAGGACAGGTCAGGGTTTGTTTCTAAAGGCTCTAATTTGCATATGAAAGCATTCACTTCCACAAAGTATCGTCACAATGGCAAACAAAACTCCACTCACCGACCACGAAAAAGGGATGTTGGAAGCGTTGCATCAGGAGGGACATTCTGCCCGGGAGATAGGAAGGAGATTGGGTATCAGCGACTTCGCGGTACGGTATAATCTCCGAAAATTGGAGGAGTTTGGTTCCATGGAGTCAAGACCGAGATCTGGCAGGCCAAGGGCCACAACGGAGCGCGAGGATCGCCACCTTGTGATGACGTCAAGACGTAATCGGTTTGCAACTGCACCCGAACTGGCAGTCGACCTGGCCAACACTTTAGGGGTCGAGGTTCATCGGAGCACTGTCTCCAGGAGACTGAGTGATGCTGGTCTTCATGGCAGGGTTGCCAGGCACAAGCCCCGCCTCACAGCCGACCACAAACGCCGGAGATTAGCCTGGGCTCGGGAACATCTCACCTGGACACCCGCAGACTGGCAACGCGTTTTATGGAGCGATGAGTCTAGGTTCCAGCTCTTCCAGTCCGATGGTCGGGTTTACGTCAGGCGAGCAGTGGGTGAAGAATTCAACGAGGCATGCGTGGCACCATCTGTGAAGCATGGGGGATCAGGCATCATGGTTTGGGGTGTTTTGGATCCTCTGGCCGGAGCCTGGCTTGGATCAAAGAAAATATCAATGCTCTTGTTTACATTGATATTCTCCGCGATTACATGCTGCCATCTGCCCATCATCTGATCGGCCATGAATTCCTGTTTCAGCATGACAATGCACCACCCCATACAGCAGCGATTACGGAATTATAGTCGATCCAACCCCTGAATTTATTCAGGAATTGGGGCAGTTGGCAGTTTGACCTGATGGTATGGCCGCCCAGAGTCCTGACTTGAATCTGAGAATCTCTGGGACGAAATGGAACGTCGTTTGCAACGCGAGGAACGACCCAGAAACAAGGACCATTTGTATGAGATTCTCAAGCGGATTTGGGAAGGAATGGACCGCCAGGTCATCGACAATCTTCTTGGTTCAATGCCAAGAAGATGCCAGGCTGTGATCGACGCCAGGGGAGCCTTTACACGTTACTAAACTGATCCTGATTTCCGTGTTTACAGTGGGCCATGGGCGCCGCCATCTTGGATTTAGCGCGAATCACCATTACTTTAACGCGTACGGAACAGCGTGACTCCGAATTTCGTCGTGTTTTTCAAGTTTATCAATCAAAAAAGGTTCATCTGAGATGAATTTATTGAAAAATAGATATTTACTCTGACACAGGTATGATTTTTATTACAATTTTTTATTCATTTACACTGGAAAAATTTAAAAACAAATCACACACGTAGGTGCGATAAGACTTTTGCACGCCAGTGTACATGTACATGTAGGTCTGAATCCCGCTGCTATATGGGATTCTAGCCGGTTAATTGTCATCGGGCAAGCTCGGTGGTCGAGAGGTTAAGACGTCTGCACTAGTAAGCAGGAAGTCGTGGGTTCGAATCCCGCCCGAGTCGCCTGTGTAGTTTTTTCACAGACACTCAGAAAGCACTGAGTATACAGTGCTATACACACGTCGGTGTAGGGCAAAATTAAATCAATAGCAGTATTATTATATAAAAGAGGATATATAAAAGTTTTTTATGTGAAAGTCCTTTGACTCAATGATTTTTGCTGAAGCTATCTAAGTTCAAACGCAGGCAATCTTGAAGAGGTATTCTGAATTGAACGAAGTGTACCAATCTATTGAAAACATTTCTCAATGAAAAAAACCTACTAAATGAAACAAAACATACATGTGCGTACAGTAAGGTAATTCTCAGTGAAAAAAACTTACTCTGTAAGACAAAATAAACAGTGAGCAATATTTCTCTGCTTAGCGACATCATGTCTGATATTTACCTGTGGTCCATTGGCTGGAGGTACTTGTATATGGCCCAGAATGTTACCCACAAGAGTCTCCAGATGGACTTCTAACGAGTCTATGTATGCCGTGTAGATCAGGCCCAGACAATTCTGACGACAGAACAACAATTAAGGGGGGAAAAATTGTTAATTTCTGAGAAAACTTACGAATAAACTGGAATTTGCCCAGGCAATTCTGGCAGCAAAACAACAATTCGTCCCTAATTTGCCATAGTGACCAATCCGACTTTTTTTCAATTTTAAGTTTTCCCGCCCATTAGTACATTCAGGAAGAGACCTACCATTGTATCTAATCCACATGCATGTATTCCTTATAGTTTTGGAGATAGAGCATGCATTCAAATGACGAATGCTCTAACTGGCTATTTTTGTAATTTGGCAAAGTGACCAATACCGCATTGGTCACTATGGCAACTTAATTCGGGATTGGTCACTATGCCAACTTAATTCGGGATTGGTCACTATGCCAACTTAATTCAGGATTGGTCACTATGCCAACTTAATTCGGGATTGGTCACTATGGCAACTTAATTCAGGATTGGTCACTATGCCAACTTAATTCGGGATTGGTCACTATGGCAACTTAATTCGGGATTGGTCACTATGCCAACTTAATTCGGGATTGGTCACTATGCCAACTTAATTCGGGATTGGTCACTATGCCAACTTAATTCGGGATTGGTCACTATGGCAAATTAATTCGGGATTGGTCACTGGCAAATTAGGGACGAATTGTGGATAAAAAATGTTAATCCAAAAGAAAACTCATAAATAAACTGTGGAATTTGCCCACACAAATTTTTTCGAATCCCGGCCGTGACACTTGTGTCCTTGAGCAAGATACTTAACCATAATTGCATAAGTTATAGGGGCAGAGGCAGTTTAACAACTGCCTTGTTCTGGACTAGTTACCCCTCCCAGTCCTATTCGCACCGTGAAGAGGCTGGTTATTAACTTGTCTTGTTTCGGTGCGAGGGGCTGGTTTCTTCAGTGTGGAGTCGTTGTAACAACTCAATGACTTAGTAGCCCCCACCTTGGAGTGGCCATTGGCCTTGTGTGGGGCGAATTGCGTAAAAAAAAAAAATTTTTAAAGAAATAAATAAATTTAAAAAAAATATAAAAATTCTGAGAGCACAACAACAACATGGTGGATAAAAATTGTTAATCTCGGAGAAAACTTACAAATAAATTATGGCATTTGCCCATGAAATTCTGATAGAAAAATAATAACTGAAGATAAAAAATGTTAATCCTTAAAAAAAACTTACACATAAATATTGGGATTTGTATGAATGAATGTCTCGGAGCTCTGTCAGGAATTTCAGAGCCTTTTCTCCCCAACATATAATGGGAGTAATGATGAAAAGAAATCAAACCATGGATGGATTTATTTCTAAACATAATATTTTCTTTTTATCAGACTCATTCTAATGGAAATAATGAAATTTTTTCTTGTGTCTAGCGACGTCGAAGCAAGATTTCTCTACTAAAATGGGAATAAAGTAAATTTATGGAAATAATAGAAAAATTCATGTGCATTATGCTCTTTATTTGAATAGATACATATATATAAAAACAATTTGATTAAGGACAAAATCAAATCAATTGTTTATCACCTGACGCAAGTATTCATCAATCAATAAACAATTCTCCACTCAGAAGAAAAATGAAAATGGAAACAATCTCTTTGGGAATAGAAATTTTTCATAGAAGCTTGGTTCATCCCAAGTGCTATCAAAACAATATTTCTCTACTATAATAGGAATAACACACACGTCTGCAAATAATATATTTAAAAAATAAAATATTAATGTGCTTCATTAATCAATAGCACTGTCAAAACAAGCCTTAATTGAAATGGAAATTAAGAATAGAAAAACAATAATTTGGAAATAAAATTTCTGTGTTTTCCCTTCTTTCTACATACACTGTACATGTACTCAGAGTAGGGGGTGACGATATTGAAATTTTTTTATAGTCGATTATCGACGGCCATGATATCAGCGATAAACGACATTATCGTCTCAATACGCGGATTTTTTAAATACATGAAAAAATGTATATGACATAAAACACAATAAAGGGGGCCACTTTGCATTCGTCACGTTAGCAGTTTTTCCAATAGTTGTTATTTATTTTTAAGTACCTGAAACTGACCAAAAAGTGTTTCAACATGTGAATGGACATGCAGGCTTACACTAGAACTAATTTGAGTTTATTTATTTTATTTATTTATTTATTTTTATTTTTTTTACCCTCAAATTTCCATAAAAATTGGACGGAAAAAGTTACCTCACTTTTCCGTCCATTTGTTGATGGAAACTTTAGGGTAATTAAAAAAATAATAGTAATAATCAACTCAAATTATCTTTAGGATAAGCATGCATGTCTATTCAAATGTTGAAATTCTTTTTGGGTGGTTTCAGATATTAAACAAAAAAATTACAACCATTAGAAAAACTGCTAACGTGACGGTAGGAAAGTGGCCCCCTTTATTGTGTTTTATGTCATATGTATCGTACAGTAACATTGGACACCGAAATATGAACTACTTTTACATGGAACTTCTTCAGGGAAGTTGCATCTACAGTGTAGGTAATAAACGGTTCTGAAAATTATCAAAAATGCAATTGAATCGCTCCAAAACGAGCCAAGTATTTGTTGGTGCTGTGTCTGCAATTCTCGGCCGACTTTTGATTGACCCACTCATAATGTTTCCCCATTCAAATGATGGCATTTTCATAACGGTACGGTCCTAGGAACATGAGCGGAACATTTCTTCACTAAAATGGTAATAAAATGTAATATTTTCTTAACAACATTTCTCTACTAAAATGAAAATGAAAATGAAATGTTCATGTACATAAGAAAAAATATTATTGTAATAAAATAATCATGAAGCAAATCTTCCTACATATATGTACTGTACTTTAGCATCGTCAAAACATTTCTCCACTAAAATGGAAATTAAATATTTTCTAAACATTTCTCTAATAAAATGAAAAGAAATGTACGTAAAGAAAAAATATTTCAGTAATAAGGAAAAAATATTTCAGTAATAAGGAAAAAATATTTCAGGAATAAAATATTCATTGTGCAAATATTCCTTGAAACAAATCTCCATTAAAATGGTAATAGAATAAAATATTTTCTTAAAAACATTTCTCTACTAAAATGAAAATGAAATGTACGTAAGGAAAACATAGTTTAGTGATAAAATATTCATGTGTGCAAATCTTCCTTGGATTACATGTATGTATCTACCTTGAGTGTTTCGAAATAACACAGTCTTGAAATAAGAACTAGACTCTTCGGTGCAAACATCATCGTATGGTGGACAAGGGCGCCATCCAGTTCATCTTCCAAGTCGTCGGGCCTCGTGGGCGTCATCTTGACAGCCTCGGAGAAGGTGAGGACGGCGCAGTAGTGACGCTCAGCTTCTATATCTGTCAGGACGGCGATGAAGAAGGTGGGCTCCAGGGCTTTGGAGAGAAGCTTCCAGCCACCGGGCTGGCAAAACTGAACAGACAGACAATTGTTTCAAGATTATTTTGACTTGTTTTGACTTGTCTTGCCTTTACGCTTCATCGAGCTAAGGCAAAAACAAAAATGTCTCCGGTTTCTGGTCTCCGTGTACATCACTTCAGACCTGCGCGTCAGCATTTTTAGTTTAGTTTTTTCTTTGCTATGAAACGATGTCCAATTGCAGCCAAAATTGCTGGATCGATTGGAACTCTGGCTGGGCTGTGTCACATCTAGGGGTGTGAACGGTTGCCTAATTCGTGGGCCCTCTCTTAGCTACATGTACCATACTTTGTGTATGGGAAATCTGGTCTTGTTCCAATAACTGCATGTACATGTACATGTATCACATATTTCACTGGTTGGCAGGGGGGGGGGGGGGGGAATTACCCCAAAAAAAGAGCGTCAACACACCAATTTTGATGCCGACCAGTGACCAGAAACCGGAGACTTTTTGTTTGGCCTAATCAAGATCCATCCACCTGCATCTAGATCCTCCACTCTGCTACACATACATACATGTACATGTACCTAAGCAGTACCTGCCACTGTTTATTACAATTGTTAAATAGTTCTACTGCAAACCTTAGCCCTGGAATTTCATTCTTGTAGGGGCAAGGCCACTTCCATTATATCAGAATGTCCAAGGGAACATTTTTAAGAGGAACCAAGGTCAAGACCAGGGCAATGGAGGCAATGGCATCCGTAGACTTTGTGAAATTCCAGACCTGAAACCTTACTCCTATTTTCTTGTTGTGGCAAAATAAAAATAATGATAATTAAAGACGAGAAGGCGTGCTATAACTCTGTCTGCCTGTCTAAGGTTTCAATAATTTCAATCATGTTTCAGTGGGGGAAATTACAAGTTTTGTTTTGTTTTACTCCTCTTACCAGATCAATTCCTTGGATGAAGGGGACATCTTCCCAGTCCTTCTCTGGAAAACGTTGGAGTATCTTCCCACGACTATATGTGGATCCAGTCTCTGTACAAGAACAACGAAGAAGGAATATCTGTACAATTAGCAAGCTTGGAATTTCATTCTAGGGACAAGGCTACTTTCCTGAGTAAAGGGCACTTCCATTAGAAGATCAGAATATTTAAGGGGCACCGAGGCCAAGACCAGGGCGACAGAGGATAAAGGCCTCGGTGAAATTCCAGGCGCGAATTACATGTAGTTGAAATGATCTTTCATCTGGGGGATAATTAACGTATCACGACACAGACTCGTGTGAACCTGAGCAAGTGAAATGCCACTCTCGTTGTTACTCAACCGTGAACACAACTTGCAAAAAAAAAACACATTTAGTCATAAAAATGCTGAATAAATCTACAATCAGATCCGTATGGGTTGTCATGTACATGTAGTAGTTGTGTGACTAAAGCCGTGTTCGCACTGGACTTTTTTGGGGGAAGGTTTTACCGAGACGATGGTAAAATGAAAAATGGTCAAATGTAACCTCTGTCTGCACTTGGACTTTCGACACGGGAAAATTTTACCGAGACCGTGGTAGAAGTAACCGAGCTGTCAGTATAATGACTCATGAGGGCGCTTTGCGTGACCTTTCTACGTTGACCTGATTGACCCAACAACGCACAGAAAATTGCTACACAAGCACATGCATAAAATGCGCCCGGCCCGCCCCCACCGCACGGTGAAACAATGCAAAGCGCATGCGTGGTGTCCCTGTGTAGCACGACCTTGCGCTCAGGCCGGATGTACGCTTTCCTGAGCCGCTTTTACCGACTCGCACTGTCCGCACTGGACTTATCGTCTCGGGAAAAGTTACCTGGTTAGTTTTCCTGGGCAGCAGTTGGCCAATAGAAGTAACCGCTGGACTCGGGAAAAGTAACTGAGAGGAAAATGTCCCAGGCTGTCCGCACTGGACTTAAAATGGGAAAGTACCCATCGTCTCGGTAAGTTTTACCAAAAAAAGTCCAGTGCGAACACGGCTTTAGTCTGTATTCTGTACATGTACATGTAGAGAATATATATTCTCTACATGTAGAGATGTACAAAATACATGTACAGAATATCCCCAGGGAGCTGAGAAAGTTTAAGGATTGATATTGGCCCAATGACCAGGGATAATAATGTAAAAGCGCCATGGATCCTTTGGCAATTTGGCACTCTATAAATCCAGTTATTATTGTATATTCTGTACGTGTATTATATACATGTACATGTATGTATGTACAGTACATTAACCCTTACCACCCCACATCACACAAAATGCTCTATGAGGTATTGGAGCATTTTGTGTGATTGAGGAAGGATGCTATATATTTTCTGTGTTATTTTGGGTGATTGTGGAAGGATGCTATATCTGTTCTGTGTTATTTTGTGTGATTGAGGAAGGATGCTAGATATATGTGCTGGGTGATTTTGGGTGATTGAGGAAGGTGCTACATGTACATGTGTGCTGTGTGAAGGATTGAGATACATGTAGGATGGCCATGTGCTGTGTGATTTTGTGGAGGATTGAGATAGGATGGCTATGTTGTGGTTGAATAGCTCCAACCCTCCCCCATCCATCCCTATCCCACCCATCCCTAACCCACCCATCCCTAACCCACCCATCCCTAACCCACCCCAGCTAAAAAAGGTCACAAAACCCTCTCCCACCAATCCCTCCCTCATCCATCCCCCATCCATCCATCCCCCATCCATCCATCCCTAACCCACCCAGCTTAAAAAAGGCCACAAAAAAGGCAAAAAAAAGCAACAAAAAACCCAAAAAGGTAATGATGACAACATAATGATATCTGACATGCAGTATGGTACATGTACCAACAAATGACATGACTTTTACTGCAAAAACACCAGTGTCAATATCAGTTGACTGAGCCAACAAAAAAAAACACCAAAAAAACATGTATTTTTGTTCATAATAAAGGGATAAAGGCAAAGGGTACAGGTATGTGTGATTGAGGCAGTGGGCACACTACACACGAAATACACCATAATATATTGGGTGATTTTGGAGTATTCAGGAACCTTCCAAATTTTATGAAGACATTTTGTAGCATTTTGTGTGATTGAGGATGCATCCTACCTAAAAGGGCCAGGGGGTTAGGGTTAACAGCACTATCGGCAGTCTATCAATAGTGTGCATGCTGTAGTGAATATGTAATTGAATATGACATACGTACACGTGTACATTACATGTATACAGTATGTACCCTTGCCATTGTACATGTACATATCATGGTGTACAATGCACTTGATCATCAATACAAGGTTAAAGTACTTTATTGACCTACATGTACTATTACTTGTATACAGTACGGTAATGTACACATGTACTGTACGTATATGTACCTTACATACTACACAGGGCTGTGGCTTCGCTGTTCAAATGTACAGTACATGTATGGTAGCTGCATACAGTGCAGTACACGTCTAATGTCTACCCCTGTGGACTTTTTTCTTCCACAGGCTTAGACGGGTCCCCTGTCTTTATCCCTATAATAAAGTGCGTAAAAATGAAAAAGGTTGTAATGAGCTTGATTACAACTAGACTGGTCTTTATCCTACATGTATAATCAAGGATACAGACAGGCTCCTGGCGTACCATTCAAGGGATTTCATTGGATATGTTGTGCTGAAGATCTGATGTCACGCTTCGAGGTTTCGCGCGCTAGCTACCAACCAAGGTCAAAGTTGAATCTCGGGGGAAAACATGGCGGCCGCACGGCCAGTATCTGGCGTAATTCACTAGCCTCAAAGTGTGATGTCAGATCTTCATGCTACCACAGGCTATACTGGAAAGCACTGAATATTATGTACAGATGTACAGTGCTGAGGTACTGTTCAGTGTGTGCATAACACAATCATCAGCAGTAATTTCCGGAATATAAGCCGCGGCTTATACGTTGATTTTGACACGGTAAAAGTTGCCTGCGGCTTATACGCGGTGCGGCTTATACGCCGAGGTATGAATCTTGAAGAACAAAACACAATGCAAAAATCGTTGGTAAACAGACAGAAGCAGAAACCTAAAAACCTTTATTGTTCGTAGCGAAAATGGTCTGGTCATTGTCAGTTTTCGTGAGCGGACCTCGATACACACAGATTTATTCAAAACTTCTGAAAAAACCGTTGCAACGTTTAGCGCCAGCGACATCAGAATCCACTAGTAGATCGTAGCCATGCGTGTACCAGAGAGCCAATGGGAAAATTTGTTATATCGTAGTCTATGGAAGGAGCCAATAGGAAAATTTGTTACGCGTGGCAGGCGATGAGTCATCGTTCGTTGGTTGCCGTTGTAGTGATTACATGTACGTTGTGCTGAAAGCAGACAACCAGCGGGACTACGCTCGACATTCCCGAATGCGATATGCCGTAAATAGTGATCACGGGACGGAACAGCAAAATAAAAATGGTGCAGAAATTTCGAGATAAATACTCAGAAAGCTACCCAGTTATTGCTGCCACCGAACTTGGGGAACTTCACGCATTTTGTAAAATATGCAGCACGGATTTCTGCATTAGCCATGGTGGCCTTAACGATGTCAAGAAACACGTGGAGTCGAAGAAATATCGATCCCACAAGCAGTGCCGTTGATTCCTGTACATGCACATGTATTTCGGACATGCGTAAAATGTGCCAAACTTTACTATTAGTATTACAAATTTTCACTTGTCAAGGTTGGCAGGTATGCTATTGTGTCTCTTTCAATACATTTTGACTCGAACGCAACACAATGACCCCCTTTATGACCCCCCTTGTGGCTAAATACCAACAGTGAGTGGCGTCCGGCGGGCCTCTGTGTGTGCGGCTTATACGCGGTGCGGCTTATATGTTGACGCATGAATCTTGTTTTGGTGATTTTGGGGTAGTGCGGCTTATACACCGCGCGGCTTATATTCCGGAAATTACGGTACTCAGCTCCATACATATGTACATGTAGTGTTAGCCAGATGGGTGTCTGGGTGTCTTTTTGGACACCCTGTTTCAATTTTGGACACCCTAAGTCATTTACATGTAAATGAATTGTAAGTGAACAATTTGGACACGCTGTTTTGAAATTTCCAGCAGATGTGGACACCCTACGGTATTTCTAAATCCTGACTAACACCTTGCTCAGCTACAGAGGGATTTTACCTTCTCTGGATCTTATCCCCCATGTTCTATTAGGCCCAAAAAAAGTCTCCGGTTTCTGGTCATTAGTCGGATTCAAAATTTTTAACGGCAATCTTTTTTTTTTTTTTTTTTTTTGCCAACAGGGAAATATGTGATACATTGTATACACGGGGAACAAAATTTCCCATATAAGTACAAAATGTATGGTGGCTAAGAGAGGCCTCACAAATTGGGCAAATGTTCATTATAACCCTACACATGTCCATGTATGTGAAAAAGTCATAAAGCACAGCACGGCAGAATTCCAACTGATCCAGCAATTTTCGCTACAGTTGGACGTTTCATAGTCAAAAAAAAAAAAATTAAAAATTAAAAATGCAGACCTGCGGGTCTGAGGTGACACGCGCGGAGACCAGAAACCAGAGACTTGTGATAAGTATGATTATTATTATCTAGTGATCCAACTGTTCTAACCAATACACGGAAGGAAAACAAACAAATATGTACACATGCACACTCATTCACCAATTTCAATTTTCAGTTCACCACTCATACATGTACATGTACATGTACATGTACACAGGCCTGTGATTTCTCAGGATTTTTCATGATTTCAGGATTTTTTATAAATCTCCCTTTGCCTCAGATTTTTCTTGAAAGAAGAGAAGTAGCCACCAAGGAAAGAAACCTCTAGTTTTTTGTTTTTGGGGATGTGGAGAGTCTGTAAATCCTCCAGAGTTAAAAATCCAGGAGGTTCAGGGGGCTTTGTCCTCTAGACCAAAGGGAGACCCAGGCCCGCTACCCACAGGAGGTTCAGGGGGCTTTGTCCTCTAGACCAAAGGGAGACCCAGGTCCGCTACCCACAGGAGGTTCAGGGGGCTTTGTCCTCTAGATCAAAGGGATACCCAGGCCCGCTACCCACAGGAGGTTCAGGGGACTTTGTCCTCCAGACCAAAGGGAGACCCAGGCCCGCTACCCACAGGAGGTTCAGGGGGCTTTGTCCTCCAGACCAAAGGGAGACCCAGGCCCGCTACCCACAGGAGGTTCAGGGGGCTTTGTCCTCCAGACCAAAGGGAGACCCAGGCCCGCTACCCACAGGAGGTTCAGGGGGCTTTGTCCTCTAGACCAAAGGGAGACCCAGGCCCGCTACCCACAGGAGGTTCAGGGGGCTTTGTCCTCCAGACCAAAGGGAGACCCAGGCCCGCTACCCACAGGAGGTTCAGGGGGCTTTGTCCTCTAGACCAAAGGGAGACCCAGGCCCGCTACCCACAGGAGGTTCAGGGGGCTTTGTCCTCCAGACCAAAGGGAGACCCAGGCCCGCTACCCACAGGAGGTTCAGGGGGTTTGTCCTCCAGACCAAAGGGAGACCCAGGCCCGCTACCCACAGGAGGTTCAGGGGGTTTGTCCTCTAGACCAAAGGGAGACCCAGGCCCGCTACCCACAGGCGGTTCAGGGGAACTTTGTCCTCTAGACCAAAGGAGACCCAGGCCCGCTACCCACAGGAGGTTCAGGGGCTTTGTCCTCTAGACCAAAGGGAGACCCAGGCCCGCTACCCACAGGAGGTTCAGGGGGCTTTGTCCTCTAGACCAAAGGGAGACCCAGGCCCGCTACCCACAGGAGGTTCAGGGGGCTTTGTCCTCTAGACCAAAGGGAGACCCAGGCCCGCTACCCACAGGAGGTTCAGGGGGCTTTGTCCTCTAGACCAAAGGGAGACCCAGGCCTGCTACCCACAGGAGGTTCAGGGACTTTGTCCTCTAGACCAAAGGGAGACCCAGGCCTGCTACCCACAGGAGGTTCAGGGGGCTTTGTCCTCTAGACCAAAGGGAGACCCAGGCACTCAACCCATTTTCAGGATTTTTTCTTTGGTTTAATTACACCCCCACATCATTTTAACAAGATACAGTGTAACAGGCAATAATGAACACTATTCACAAATGGGAAACTCATAAACCCAAATAACATGGCATGATTGGAACGCTGTGTACTGAATTTGCCCATCAGTACAATTTGATTTAATATATGCAGCAGTCTTCAGCAGTGAAAATGCTAAGCTACTGAAGTGGTCATTACATGAGAAGTCAGATCAACGGTTGGACATATTTGGCATAACTTGAAAATAACTTCTATCACATGATGGGCAGTCAAAGGTTTTAAATTCCCAGGGTCCTCTAAATTCCCAGGGTACTCTAAATCTCAATAAAATACACAAACTATATAGGATTGCAGCCACATCTGTTTGGCAAGAATGTTTGCGTTCATTTGAAGGCACCAATCTTTGTGGTATTCTTGTACAAAATATGCTCTGGAGGACAAATTCCATGAGTAACCCTTGTACAGTTCGATCCATGAAAACCCTATGACAGACAAAGGGTTTTGAGAATAGGTTAGCTAAGATTATGTCTATCATACCGTCATCAATTTTTCAACAATTAACTTTCATATAAAAGTGTGATCAATTATATTTTTTTTATAGATAAACTGATCACACAGGACTTCATTAACCCTCCTACTTTTGGTACCTTTTTCATACAAGTTGATGCACCATTTGAAACCATTCGCTTTTGTGGTTTTGAATGGTGAAATAACTGTGTACAGTATTGATTCCTCAAATGGTTTTGAATGGTAGGTCAGCTAATACAAAACCTTGTTTGGATCTTTCCAAATGGTAGTACAGCTTATACAAAACCTTGTTTGGATACTTCTAAGTGGTGAATCAATGGACCCTCTATGCATTTGAATGGATTTGAATGGTAGTAAAGCTTGCTACCAACACTGTTCAAATGGTACCACCATGTGTGTACAAAACCAACAGGCATTTTTGAAAGTGGAAATTTTTAACGGTTTCAAATGGTCAAATAGTAGGAGGGTTAAAGTTTCAGCAACCAGAATTTTCCTGTATTATAGTTACACATACACTGTACATGTATCCCTGTAAACATTTTCAGGCGTGGAAGTTTTCAGCCTGTTTATATGGACTTGAAATATACCGTTCTAAATGCATTTGATGTCGCAAACTGAAGGGTGCCCTCGCTTACATGTACACGTACAAGTACAAGTACACGTACAAGTACACGTACAAGTACACGTACAAGTACACGTACAAGTACACGTACAAGTACACGTACAAGTACACGTATGACAAGAATTGACTTTCAAGTGCACTAGATATACATTACCTTGGGAAGTACACAATATCAACATTTTGACCCTTGCAGTCACAGAAGGGTTAATTATTACAAAAACAAAAAATGTCCCGTGGGAACACAACAAATTTTTTAAGAATTCCCCACAAAGGCAGTTGGAGGATTTTGAAGGATTTTTATTGTTCACAAACAATGCTTAGGGAGTTAGGGTTAACAGTGTATCCGGATCTGTATGAAACCTTTATACATGATCGCAAGCATGTCACAGATAATCTCCGGTAGTTAGACAAAAGACATTAAACCCAAGAAATGGAACATCAGTCACTTTCATCATTTACTCTGAAACTTGACCTGGCTGTCAATACAGAGACTCTATTAATAACACTGTTATTGTTACACAGGATGTGTACACGTACTGCTAAATCTAGAATAAATTACACATTGTACACATGGAACGATTTTGTTCAAATATTTTGGCATGGCACAACTTTTTTTACAGAAATATTTTTCAATGCATGTAATACTAATTTTTGATAGCAAATCTTGAATTTGATTAGCAAAGTGTGAATTTTGTGTGGCATTTTTTGCTGTTCGATAAAAGTAAAAATCCTTGGCTGCATTGTAAGTACAAATAGGAGACATGTATAGACGTACAATAATGTGTACTGTGTAACATGCTCAATTTGTTAAAATAAAAAAAACATGTTTTTTAAACATCTGATTGGGAATGAAATAAAATAGAGCTTTACATATCTAATACCAATGCGTGCCCTCACCTTCAACTCAATCCAACTCAATCCATCGACACACTGTCCCACCCACAGCCAATTTACATTGTATGCACACTATACATGTACAACATCACAGTCTATTATTCTATAATTCATCACACATTTGGTGGAGAAAAGCTTTCAAGAACAGCCAGCAATGCACAACAGTCGAGTATTATTTGGTGTTTTTTTATATTTCTTTCTCTCTTTCATTGATGAGTCAGAATCCAAATGTTATAACCCTCCTATAATCAGTGTCATTTTTGAAACAACCCATTCAGGCCACTCCAAGCCATTAGCTGTTGCCAGTGGCCTCCTATGGTTACCCTTCTGTGCACTGTCACACCACTGAGATTGCAGGGTAAGGTGGTCTCCCAAACCCTCCTACAATCAGTGCAATTTTTGAAACAACCCATTCAGGCCACTCCAAGCCATTAGCTGTTGCCAGTGGCCTCCTACATGTATGTATACCCTTCTGTGACTGTCACACCACTGAGATTACAGGGTAAGGTGGTCTCCCATTGATACATTGTAGGCCATACTCATATGTTCAAAACATTTACAGTGACCTTGGGTGGCACACAGTTGATTTTGTAAGATTACTTGGAAAAGGACATCATGTACTGAAGGTTGCTAAAGAACAGAATTTTGTGGATCGGAGTGGCCTCCATGTGTAGGAGGGTTTTAAAGAGTTGATTACATTCAATATCGTTAGCATTTTATTCTCCTTAAAGGGCCAGTATCATCACGATCAGAGCAGACTTTCAACAGGGCATGGAATCGGTGTCCTATTTTAATTTTAATGAACACAGTGACTGAAAATTACTGGCTCGTTTATGCAGCAGCAATGGTAATATGACCTTATCATGTGGGGTATTATTTTCAGTCACTGAGTTAATCTAAAACTAGCACTCCGATTCCATGCCCTGTTGATCATGACGATATTGTCCCTTTAAAAGCATGATTTCTGACATCAAAAACACACCTACATGGCTAATTCCAAAGCTCGCAATCATGGTATTGTTTTTGATGACGAAATGTCCATGAAATCATATGTTAATAAAATTTGTCAAACTGGTTATTTTCATCTCCGGAATATTAACAGTATACGCAAACTTCTGTCAAAAGAGAGTACTGAGAAATTGATTCATGCTTTCATATCATCTCGTTTGGATTGTGGTAATGCTTTGCTCTATGGAATACCTAAAAACCTCATTCACAGACTTCAATTAATCCAAAATGCTGCGGCAAGGACTATATTTATGATTCATAAGTCAGATCACATAACATCCTCACTGAAGCAATTACACTGGCTCCCAGTTCAACAACGGATAGTTTTCAAGATATAATATATATGTCTTCTTACATGGAAAGCTCGACATGGCAACTCACCTTCATACATTGTATATATTCAAGATCTTCTTACCATTCACAACTCTAATCGCAGTGGACTACGCTCAGCAAACCAAAACTTCCTTACTGTACCACATGGAACTTGTAAAACTTTTGGGGATAGGGCTTTTTTCTGTTGCAGCTCCTTCTCTTTGGAATATGCTTCCACAAGTTTAAGACTGTGTGACAATTTTAATTCTTTCAAAAAACTTTTGAAAACTCACCTTTTTGTGCATGCTTATAATGAATGTTAATTTTGTGCATTTTGTTTCATGTACTTTGCTTATCTAATGTTCCATATATCTTTGTGTCTTTTTCATTATCACCAGCACCTCGGATTAGGTTTCTAGATAGATGGCGTTTTATAAGTTTCATTAACCCTAACTCCCTAGGCCCATTTGCTTACACATAACCTGAATACTCCAAAATCCTTCAGTAGTAAAGCAAGCACATGACATGTATGCACACATGTGTTTCTAATCTGTGATACATGTACTGTACATGTACATGGCCAGGGACCCTCCCTGCATGCATGGAGCAATAAACTGTGTCCACTGACCTAAGCACTGACCTTGCAATCACTACAACAAACATGGATGTACATGTACCATGGAAAGGCAAGTATGCCTAATAACCTCAATCCTCCAAAATCCTTCACTTTAGCAAAGAGCATGTAGCATGTAACCTCAATCCTTCAAAATCCTTCACTTTAGCAAAGAGCATGTAGTACATGTAATCTCAATCCTTCAAAATCCTTCACTTTAGCAAAGAGGCTTTTGGAGGATTTGGGAAGGTTAGGGTTAAATTATTAAATCTGTTGTGTGTACATGTAGCTCCTTATCAACTTTAAGGAAAAGCAAGTTTAAAGATCCATGATATTGTACATGTACATGTATGTGATTATACATGTAAGCTGTATTATTTGTCTTACTGTACAAAGTGAATTATAATGTACACACATCAGACATGTACACATGTCGTTGAGCACACTGTACTTTTTCATGAGTATACACACATTTTGAACTACCATTGTGAGTACCAATATGACAGAAAAATATACACGAGTACATGTATTATGAGTACTTCAAATCCACAGGATGAGTTGAGTATTTTGTTAACCCTCCTACTATAGCTGCACTCTAGGGGCAAGTACATGTACATGTAGCTGTAGAGGTCAAAATCAGTCAACTGCCTGTTTTGACTGTTGACCCAAATGTGAACACAGGTGGCATTTACTGACTGGTTTTTACTGTCATTTTGACCACCCTGAACAACATCAGACACTGCTTTTACTCGTCAAAAACGGTAGACTCATTTTAACCTGTAACACGTAAGGTTTGACAGTGTTCAACTTTTAATTGCACTTGATAATGTATATCTTGGCAAGTATATCAACATTTTGACGGTTTTTACCCTTGCAGTCACAGAAGGGTTATGAATAAGAGTACGGGTACAGTAAAAAGAATGAACGAGTACATATGTATGTAACAAGTATGACTACTCCAATTACATGTATTATAGTCCTTTTTTAACCCTCCTGTTACTGTAAATGCCAAAACCTGTCAAATTTGCACTGTGTAATAAGCATAGGGCCCACAGCATTAACCTGCCAATGCATGTCATAACACTTGTATAGTAAGTATCCACATGCCAAAACCCTTTGGAGGGTTTGGAGGGTTTTGAAAGGTGCTGATACTAAGTCATAAAGTAAGCTACATGTATGTAAGTCTGTAACAGTAAACAGTTATGTACATATGTACATGTACACAAACTACATGTGTACATGTACACGTGTATAGTACATGTGGTAGTATAAAACCTGCCAGTGTAGTGCATAGTGAAGCAACTACATGTACATAACCTTTCAAAACCCTCCGGCTGACAGGTTTTGAAAGGTGCAGTTTCTACATATATACATGTACATGTAGGTCCAAAACTGCAATTTTTATAGAAGGGTTAACGAGCACAATTATGATAAAAAAATTAACTCAAACTTATACAAGTATGAGTACTTAACTCTAGAGGTGTACTCAATAACTGTTTCATGAGTTATGAGTATGAGTGCAGAACAAAGTACAAGTACAAGTTCTTCAACTTTGGTACACGTACATAATCTATATGACATCTCGCCGAATGGTGACACATAAATAAGTCATCAAAACATACGTGTACAGTATGTTGACTTGAGTCATGCTCAGATTCATTCAATAGGCAATTCATGTACATACATGTATGCCAATTAATTACCACATGCTTGTTGAGTTAGAGGAATTGTATACCACTGGCAAAATGTCTGTACATGCATCCGGACATTACATTGTAGTTTATCAAGCGTCTACTGAAACCAATCTGTCATAGAGTATTTGTATTCGTAATTTGCATTTACATGTATTTGAAAATTTAATTTGAATTCGCTTTGACATATGGACACAATATGTATTCAAACTCAGGTCTGGACAGGAAATAATTTAATAAAAACAAATTTACATCTTAAAGCAATATTTGTTTAACCCTCCTACTACAGCTGAAATTTAGTGGCATGTACTGTACATGTAGCTATAGTGGTCAAAATCAGTCAACTGACTCTTTTGACTGAACATTTACCCAAATGTGCACACAGGGACATTTTTGACTGGTTTTGACTGTCATTTTGACCACCCGCAACAACACAAGGTCAATGCTTTTACCAGTCAAAAACAGTTGACACATTTTGACATACATGTACATGTACATGTACATTACTACACATGCGGTTTGACAGTGTTTGACTTTTACACAAATGGACTACATACCCTGGCAAGTACACGTACATGTACAATGTACATGAACATTTTGACCCTTGCAGTCACAGAAGGGTTAAAGACAAAAATATTTTTTACAGTACAGTACATGTACAGAGATGCCAACATTCCAAATTGAAAAAGAGTAATTCGCCTAACGAAAGGTTTTGGTCATGTAAACAGCTGATGAACTACGGTGCGCGTGCCATAAACACATGTGGTTCTTTACATCGTTGGTTTCGCGGCTGGCCAAAAATTGATACAAGGATCGTACAATCGTAATTGGACTCAATAAATCGTAAAAATTACGCCCAAATCGTAAAATGTTGGCATCTCTGCATGTACATGTATTTATAATGTAAAATTTTGACTAGCAAATCTTGAAATTTGATTGGCAAATTGTGAATTTTGTGAAGCTCTTTGCTATCCTTCATTACAGTTGCCTCTGGCTTGTATTCAGTAAATGATGGCATTATTTGATTTCCTTTTAAAATTAATAATCTTTCCGTGATTACTATGCCATCCATCCGACCAGTAGTCCTGATGGCTTACTTCTCTGTGACCCTAGTACAATCCAATGCATCAGTTTCCTGTCGACATAATGTGATTACCCTGTACTAGATACATGTACATGACCTACATGTATGGCACTGTTTATGTGGTACACACAAACGTGTAGAGTATCGTGATACTTACCCATAATTACATCATTAGTGTAGACATTTACGTGTACAACGTACCTTACGGTGGTAACTTGTTAAATGAGACAGGAACTCAAAATATTTTTACAACGTGTATGGATGTGCAAACATTTGTTTTTTTATTACTTGATAATCTACATAACTCATGCATTCAATATCAAATAGTACATGTACATTATATTCAATTATGACAAAAAATTGCTGGCCATCAAATTAAAACTACATGTACATGGGTCATTCCAGCAGGTTCAATTCAATTCAATTCAATTCAATTCATCTTTTATTGTCCTTAAAATGGAAATTTGTATTGTCGAACCTGCTCATATATATAAGATTAAAAATATTTAAATTTATTTACAAAAACAAATTATTACACCTAATAAAAAAAGAAAAAGAACTAAAAACCATATGTGGTCAATTCCACACCAACTGTGACATGACTGACAAAATTTCAAATTGATTTTAACATTTTTTCTCCTCTATTGTTTGTAAGGGGTATACCTATATTTAATGAATCTGAAATGATATTACCTCAAAAAAATTTAGTTGTTATATCATCATTTGAATATGGACGCGCAAAAGGACGATTTATTGCAAATTTGGCATGAAAAAAAGTAGGTCATGAAGGTGCTTCAGTTTTCACATAAAATTGTACTTTAGGAATGCTACTTTAGATATTTAGTTATGACAAATAAAGCTTCTAATGAAAAGAAAAAGAAAAAAAATTGATATCCCTGCCCGTAGCGCAATACGAGTAATTATTTTCCCGTTCTATTTTTCCATGGGACTGTGTAACGTCCGTAACGTTTTGTGCATTTTTTTAAGCTGTAAAGAAAAATAATTGACTAACTATTATAATACCACATATTTACTGCAAATTCCTGTTGGGTTAAATTATAGAGCAAAAATTTTTGAATTACAACAATTAGAAATAGGCTAACGAGCGTTACGGACGTTACTTAAATTGTTACGGACGTTACGTTACGGACGTTACAGCTTCTGCTTGAGGCATAGAGAGCTCTTTGAGCTATGACCCCTCTTCAAAAATGGTTTAGTCCAGTGCAGCTAAATATGTAAACACTGCCTGCAGCATGTATGTTGACCCCTAAGGCAACCTGACCTGCTGCATCTCCTCAGAATGAGCACATGTACATGTATGTATATTGATGAGCACATGTTACTCTTCACTGCAAGTTAGACCTGAAGGAAATCTGCTGTCCTCATTTCTTTTGACATTTAGGTGAGTTTTAACATCATCAATAAAGAAATCAAACTAAAAAATAGAATGCAAAATATAACAAACAAACAAAACAACCTTATTTTAATACCAACTTGCAAATGTATTATAATGTGATTTCCTCTAATTTGCTAAGAATTCTCAACTTATTCCTTTTCATTTTGTAGGTTGTCTCCAAGCATGATGAACAATATGGCGTTTCCTACATGATTAAACAAAACCATCTATACACTTGGCCTGCAGGAGAGGAACAAGTCTTCATTCACCCCAAAGAAGATATCATTGCTAAGTTGGAGTCACCCAAAATTGTGATGATGGGGAGCAGGCTTTTGTTTGATATAGATATCAAGAAGGCTGAAGTAGCTTTCCATAAATCTTGAGCCTAAAGCAACTGTCTCTTTCCAGTTTGAGAAAACGATACAACTTAAAAATCAGACAAATGTACATATGTTACAGACAAATTTACACAATTATACTTTCAATAGATTATTATGGTAGTTGCTATGGAGCAGAATTGAACATGACCTGCTAGAACTTTTGTTCGTCATTTCATTTACTAGTATAGACTCATTGTTTTGTATAGATCTGTACAAGTAGAATTAGCGATAAGCCTAACTATGATAAACCTATGACTTAGGAATGTGGGCATGAGAAGACAGCACTATAGATACATGTACACAATTTCTTATAATTATATAGTTTGAGCATATGCATACATAAATAACTTGGATTTATAATTATAATTAAAAAGAACAGTTCTTTACAGTTGTTTTTCATTACATTTCATACATATAACATCCGTAACACTAAAATGTAACGTCCGTAACAGCATTAATTAACGTAATTGGACAATACAGGAGTGTTTTTTTCCCACTTGCAATTCATGTCTACATAGAATGAAGTCAGACCTACTTCAACATAGTAAGTAAAAAAAACTGAAGGAAGTAAATTCACAGTTTTACTAATATGTACCAAATGTCAAAAAGTCATGTCATAACGCGTAACGTCCGTAACGCTCGTTTCTTATGCTTGTGGCTAATTAATCAATTAAGCTAAAACAAAGTTGCTTTATTATGTTAAACACTAGAGTGTATACTACAAGTATAAGAGAAAATAAACTGTTCTTTCAACTGCAAGTAAGTTTGTTTATCAATTGAAAGTTGCAAGTTGCATGCAAACGTAACGTCCGTAACGGTGGAATTGACCATATACACAAGAGGGCATACAAAATAAGATTCAATAAAAACAAGAGAAATTCGGGTAGGTTTGTCCGGCAAACCTCTACCCCTAAAAACCTCTACCCACTCACCAGACCAAAACAGAAGACATCATTGGACCAAACACATTGAAAAATAGAAATACATGTACTACATTGTATTCAGGAAACCACTATTTCATGTTATTTCATGCAGCCCCTCCTCCCCCTCGGCCTGTATCCTCTGTTCCCTGTACAAGTTACTGACTATCATTAAAAATACGAATAGAGTGTGGTAAAAAAGAGTTTAAATATCTACTAGTTCTGCACTTCAGACTTCTCAGCCTCCTACCAGACCTCATTTCCTCATAAAAATCATGCAATGGATGTGTATTATTGATTAAAATTGACTTGGCCTTAATTAAAATTCGTTCGTGACATATTGCGCTTATGTCCTGTTGGGACAAGCTTTGTGATAGGTGTCCCCTGTCGCAGGTAAATGTACCTGTTATTATCATTTATTATCTCTCCTAATTGAGTAACTTCCTATAGATTTCAAGGCACTGAGATTGATTTCATTCTAATTTGAGAATGTGCACTCATATAAGGATAATGAATAGTACATAATGAATGGTACATCTACCTACGCAACAAGGACACCATGTCATAAAGCTTGCCTCAACCTGGTGGAATGACCCATGAATGTGCACTCGTAATAAGGATAATGAATGGTACATGTATATGTACATCTACCTACGTAACAAGGACACCATGTCACAAAGCTTGCCTCAACCTGGTGGAATGACCCATGAATGTGCACTCGTAATAAGGATAATGAATGGTACATGTAATGTACATCTACCTACGCAACAAGGACACCATGTCACAAAGCTTGCCCCAACCTGGTGGAATGACCCATGAATGTGCACTCATAATAAGGATAATGAATGGTACATGTACATCTACCTACGTAACAAGGACACCATGTCACAAAGCTTGCCCCAACCTGGTGTAATGACCCATGAATGTGCACTCATAATAAGGATAATGAATGGTACATCTACCTACGTAACAAGGACACCATGTCACAAAGCTTGCCTCAACCTGGTGGAATAACCCAAGAATGTGCACTCATAACAAGGACACCATGTCACAAAGCTTGCCCCAACCTGGTGGAACGACCCATGAATGTGCACTCATAATAAGGATAATGAATGGTACATCTACCTACGTAACAAGGACACCATGTCAAAAAGCTTGCCCCAACCTGGTGGAATGACCCAAGAATGTACACTCATAATAAGGACACCATGTCACAAAGCTTGCCCCAACCTGGTGGAATGACCCATGAATGTGCACTCATAATAAGGATAATGAATGGTACATCTACCTACGTAACAAGGACACCATGTCACAAAGCTTGCCTCAACCTGGTGGAATGACCCGAGAATGTGCACTCATAACAAGGACACCATGTCACAAAGCTTGCCCCAACCTGGTGGAATGACCCGAGAATGTGCACTCATAATAAGGATAATGAATGGTACATCTACCTACACGTAACAAGGACACCGTGTCACAAAGCTTGCCTCAACCTGGTGGAATTATCCACATACAGTGTACATGTACGTACAGTACATGATGGCATACATGTACATGGGTGTACACATTATATTTTCATTATTCATTTTATGATAATCCTAATTCATGCACACAATATCAAGTCGTATTATTCATGTAAAAACAAAATATATTTTGAGCATCAATTTGAAAAGTAATCGGTAATTACTAATACACTGTAACTACATGTAGTTGAATTAACCCTAACCACCCCATATCCTGCAAAATCCTCCAAGGGACACTTTTGGGGAAAAATTCAGCACTGTTGGAAACTGGAACTTTCACCTCTTCAAATGGGGCAAAATTACTACCTGGCAAGAAGGATAGTACAAGTGCTAAATATGAATAGGGCTAGTGAACTTTTTTTTAAAGTTTGTTTTTTGTTCATAAGGTTGCTTTCATTGGAAAGGCCATCCAAAAAGAAAACAAATGGTGGTAAAATGGTCACAATTGACCAATGCACTCCAAAGTTATGGCCAAATATATGACGATCAAAATGACACTAATTTGTATAGGAAACGTGTTTGAAAATGGTAAATTTTTAACAAATTGAATGAGAAGGCATATTTAAACACCTGTTAAAGTGTAAATAAACATTTTATTCATAATCTTAAACTTATTTTTTTCCATTGTTACCCAGAAATACTATCGATTCCAGTTGGTTTTGAGTTGTTCCAAATAATATTTTGCAAAAAAATGGACGTCAAAAATGTAATTTTCACCAAAATTGACCGACGGCAAGGTCGAAAAATGACTAAGTCCAACCTAAAAAAACACTTAAAGTTACATAACTTCCATTAGCTACATCATATTTTCACAAAATTTGGATCACACGTGGAATGAGTGCAGTTACACTATCTTGACCATTAAAAAGAAAGAAAACATTTGAATTTTTACAAAAAAACTTACTTTTTAAGCAATTTTTTACAACAACAAAAATACAATAAAATAAAATAAAAAATAAAAAATTGAAAATAAAAAATAGTAAAACAAAGCATGCGGGGGCCAAAAAGGAAGCGGGCGGGGACGCTAAACATGTTTATTTTTGTATTTGGCCTTAGATATTCATATCTTTCAAGTTTCATTTTATTAGCGAAGTTAATATGAATAATATAATAACCACAAAATATAAATCCCTTAGATAGAACGTTAAGGCCAAACATTAAACGTTAATTTTTTTTTAAAGTTTTTATACCTTGCCGAATTCTGTTTAATGTTATTTTTATCCCTAACGACACATTAACTATGACGTCACACAGCCGTTTGCAAAAGTGGAAAATTTGTGCCTCAAAAAAACTCTTTTTTTCTAGTTACCTGAATCGTGCGACTTCTCCATTTTCACTCGAACATGTGTTTACATCGAGTAGCTCATGACTCAACGTCCAAACCAAGCGCGTTTTTTTTTTACACCGCAGCGACGGGTTTTGTGCAGTAAAAGTGCCAATTCCGGTCTTGAGAGAGACTACGAAACCCCAGGCGCGACACGATAGAAAACCCAAGCTGCAGTCGCGCTCTGCAGTGGAACTCATGGAGCCATTCCCTCTCCGTTGATGGTAGGTTTTTTGCGTGTCGAAATTCCCTTCACGCGCATGCGTGCTGAATGGGTTCATAGTCTTGACACAAGGGCGAAATGCGTACAAAACCCGTCGCTGCGGTGTACAAACAAAATACGCACGCCGTAACCATCAAACAAAAGGCGCCATAATGAAATCACAAAAATGTCTATAACTCGAAAGTAAAATTATATTTTCAGGATAAAAAAAAACTTATTTTAAGATTAAATATTTCTTATTAAAATATAAAAGGTCCGATTACTATTTAAACAATTTTTAGTAAAGAAAAAGTATTGAATTTTTTTTTAAATATCACAACTTTGCAACGCGATGACAGATAATCATGGAACGAGGACGGTTGAATGCAGTTTTTCATCAGCTTCTGACTAATGTATGGTTCCTAGACGTCTACAGTGTGTTACTACTGTCGAAACTGAGTTAAAAACAGTCACCAGCAGAGTCGAGTCCGGCGGCCGTGGAGACCTGCCGGACGGCTGTGAATTTACCATGGCAAGCACTACGCTTGTCGTACTCGATGATAAAATGAGACTTTTCAAACAGCAAAAAAAGTGTAATTTCAACGTCAATCTCAATCAAAATGGGAATATAATGTAAGTTTATTACATGATTCAACTATTTTTCAAAATTCTGAGGAATCTTTAGATTTCACTCTTAAACAAGGAATGATAAATCCGACTTTTTAAAACTAAAAATCTTTGTTCTGTTGGCGTTGATGCGTAGCGTGTGTGCAGTGATTGCGGGCGTTCATTTTGTACACAAAGTGGAACCAGTTTCAACCACCATGTGCGCGAGCCCTAATATGAAAGATCAACAAAAATGCATGGTGCATTTTACAGATAAGGGCATGTTTCCAAAAGTGCACTGATAGATTGTGGGGGATTCAGGAAGTTTCCTAGCCAGAATACCTAGGGGGGTTAGGGTTAATTTGTGTTAAAACAGTATTTTTAGCATCAATTTTAACATAGTCCTTTTAACTGTAGTCCTTCATACAAAAATTTTTTTTTTTGAGCATTAATTTTATAATTTACTGTACATTGTACATGTACATGTAGGTCTTAATTAAAACAAAAATATTTTGTTGAGTATCAATTTAAAAAGTAATCGGTAATTACTAATAACTAGTTGAATTAATTTGTGTTAAAACACATATTTTTAGTCATTTTACATGTAACTGTAGTCCTTCATACAAAAACAAATTTTTTTGAGCATTAATTTTAAAATTTACTCTTTTAATTTAAACAAAAATATTTTTTGAGCATCAATTTAAAAATTTACCATCAGACCTTCATACAAAAACAATTTTTTACTTGCAATGTTAAAATTTACTGTTGGTCTTAAAAACAACCAAAATTTTTTTTGAGCATCAATTTAAAAATTTACCATACATACATGTAGGTCTTCATACAATAAATTCATGGTTGTTCTGTGTAAGGTTATCCCCTGTTTTGAATGCAATTTTGTGTTTAAATGATTAAGTACATAGACCTACATGTACATGTGCATTGCACTGACAAAAAATTATACATACATGTACTATGTACATGTACAGTGTACATGTACATGTAGCTGTGTATACCTACCATAGACAGTACTGTGTATGTACAGGTATGTGTTTTTTATAGTGAATGCATGAATTATAATTGTTCATGAGTCATGCACATGATTCATGTCTGGACTACCAAGGTGTACACTTGGCTGCTACTGTGTGTGTACATGTACATGTACAGTGTACATGTGTACAGTAATCAACGTACATGTATAGCACTGTACACTGTACAGAATGTGAAACTGAGAATTGATTAAAACCCTTGATCATAATATACTTGTCTGTATTACTATACTAATGAGGACCTCCTATTGTTTCTCTCTATTGTTTCCATTGTTGTTGGACTATTGGATTTTTCTTGGGCATGTCCCATAGGATTTGTAGGATTTGATTATTTTTGAGGACCCTGCGTTTTCTTCTGATGATAACTGTTCCTTTTTGTTATCATCAGATAATCAGTATGGCTCATGGAGGTCGATGTTAACTGTAGTATATCCTGATTGAAAAATACTTTTCATTAAATATTAACCCTAACCCTCCAGGGTATTTTGGCTAGAAACCCTGCCAGACGTACAGTATCAGATTGCATCGTTTGTCAAAGTGACTTGGCTGCCCAGTGCAGCAAGATCCATCTGGTCACAAATCTCAAGACCGAACTGCCTCAGAGTCTGTGGTCACCAAACGCAGCAGGATACAACTCTGGCATTGTTCAATGGGACCAGCTCTCAATAGAAACAGACTTGGCTGCTTATGCACTGGTGTTGACAGCTGAATGCATCAAAGTGCACCAGACTTTTCCACCTGATGCACTGTGCTGCGTCTGGCAGGGTTAGGGTTAATTTATTCTGATTAAAACCCAATGAGGATACCCATTGACCTAATGTGGCACAATCACATGAATGCATCCAATAAAACAATATATCCAATCAGATCGCTTCAAATTGAACTTGCAATGCTTGAAAAACTTGGACACCAAGAAACTCCTGACAATGATTAGAGCATACTAAGAGAGCATGCAGAGAAGATCCCCATAGATGATTCTCCCTGAACGACGGTCTCACTAGCAATAGTTGAGAAACAAGTTGCCCGATATTGGATCTCCACTGAACCATAATCTCACTTAGCGACAATTGAGATCTATACGAGTTGCCCCAAAAAAGTTCTTTTCAGAACCCTCACTGAGCAATAGTTGAGATTTATAAGCACATGGTGTTGCCACGAAACGATAAAAAACTACTTCGCAAACTTACGTGCTTACGCTTACATACATGTACGTATGTAAGTCACAAACGATAATAGGTCAAAATGCCCCAATCGGGAAACCCATGGGTGATTATGACAGCTTCTAAGGCTGTGCGTTTTTGGTTATAATTTCGGGAACCGGATACCGAAATTGGAAATCTTCGGATACCCGAATGTATAAAATAACCAATATGAACACAATTTTTTCTTGTTTTATTAGAGTCATAATAAATGTGGGCTTACTGTACATGTAATAATTACGACTCATAACATCCCCATTCCCCACAAACCCACAAACCCAAGTTTCCACTTGTGTGGCTTAAATGTTTAGTTAAAATTTAAAAAAAGTTATTTACGGGTAATTGGAACTGAAAAATGGAATCGGGTAATGACAGTTTCGGTCGGTTATCTGGGTACCTGGGTACCGGGCACAGCCTTAAACACCTCCTATTGTACTGCACATATACATACACATGTACAGTATACCACTTCTTCACAACTGCTCAACACCCTACCATATATAGTACATGTACTAACCACCTTCACAGTGTAGAAAAGCTGTCAATAAAAACTGGCCAGACTGAAAATGTAAGTGAGATTATAAACCATCAGGTACAATGTGTTCATGCCCTTGCCAGTAACAATCAAGGTCTGTGTCTTGCATTGTGCTGGGTGCATACATTTACTCATTCTCATTCTCATACTTCTCATGTTGCTCATCTTGTTGCCCTTCTATCATAATATTGTTAATACATAAGTTGTTGTGTATTTTGTGCTTTTAGGTCATTTGTCTCAGGTATTTCTAGCTGTTTGCTTTGCTCTGTATCTGGTTGTATTTGTTCGGTTGAGGTCAAATATGTACATATAATAATAATATACTACTCAAAACAATTTAGGGAACACGGGAATAATCTCAGTTAAAGCAAGATCATTTATTTCAGATAAACACAATGTTTCACAGAATTGATGAGAAACAACTGCACAATGAAACAGATGATAAAGGATGCATGTAGTGATTACACATTTCATGACATGACTACTGAAAGAGAGAGGGGTTGCAAATGAAAATCGGTTCATGGAACATTTCAAACCTATTTGATGTTAAAAATCCGGTGTTCCCTGAATTGTTTTGAGCAGTACCGTAATTTCCTGCGTATAAGACGCGGCTTATCTGACTTTCAAAGGTACGAAAACGTCACTGCGTCTTATCTAACGGTGCGCCTTATCTGGTGTCGCTTGAGATCAAAGTGATGATTACCGCTTGTGTAACTTTCGGTGGACCTCAACCTAACAAAGCGGCCGTGTTTTCCAATGAAGGTCGTTAGCGCAAGATTTTCATGCATTCATTCACCTTTACGGCCGTGCTGTGCTATTAAGTAATAATCTTAAAACAAAACAAAATCAAAAAAGCACAAGCGATATCTAAACAAAAACTTTTTAAACCGGGAATGAAAATAAATTGATTTTAATATATGGGGAAAAGGAAGAAGCCATGTTTTATTCATTTTCAAACAACAGCAAAATAGTTGAAAAACAATTTAATACCCAAACCGTGAATACAAATTCACGATGTCTTCGAGATCTGTTCAGTGTGTTTTAATTCGGAAAGTGCCATCACATCGGGCAGCAGGACGCAATTTATTTTTTCGTACCACACGCTGGCTATGGAGTCAACAGTTAAGGGATAGAGAGTTCTTCCTATCCCTTTACTGTTGACTCCATAGCCAGCGTGTGGTACGGAAAAAAAATAAGCCATCGGGCAGTGTGTGGCCAGTCTTTCCCGGCACCTGATTGGACCGCACTGGAATTATGATGTCATCATCGTCCACGTGTCCCTGCAGGTCATGACCAAGCTCGTCCCCATGGGTCTTGAATCCACATTCGAGACCTTCAGGTAAACGTTGGGAACAAGGTTTGTTGGGAAAGTTGCATATTAAGGGGAATCCGGCTGAGCAATGGAGAGAAGCACGCACGCATCGTATTGCATGCTTATTGGACAATTTATGGTTGCCACTTTTTATGAATGAAATGAGCGGGATGCGACTCGCGGGATCACGCCGCGAAAATGGCTTGTTTATGCAAGCATGGAGGTAAGCAAATAATTTAACGTGTATACCAATAACATCGTTTCCGATGCATTGCACATGACACGATAATTATACGAATTTGTGTTTGTTGATGGCTATAGTTCATTTGAAACAAACTATATTGAGAATTATACTTCTGGAACCAATCCGATCTCTAGCCCCACGCACGTTAGCTAACCGATTAAAAAATCAATACAATTGGATCGACAGGGCTACATTTTTCTGGGAACATTTTCTGCTAAACACTAAACTCGGCCTTCGTCCAATTGAATAGTTTTTATTGTGGCATACAGACCATCAGTTCAGGGAGTGGCGCAACACAATGACCCCTTTGTGGCGATGTACCGACAATGAGTGGCACCCAGCTGGCCTCTGTGTCAGCGGTCATGGTGCGCCTTATACGGCGGTGCGCCTTGTACGTTGACACTTTAATCACATTCCCCCGATTCTGGGGTAATGCGCCTTATACACCGAGCGTCTTATACGCAGGAAATTACGGTATATACATACCGTACAGTATACCATTTCTTCACAAATAGTTCTGCTCAACACCCTACCATCATGTACATGTACTAACCACCTTCACAGTGTAGAAAAGCTGTCAATAAAAACTGGCCAGACTGAAAATGTAAGTGAGATTATAAACCATCAGGTACAATGTGTTCATGCCCTTGCCAGTAACAATCAAGGTCTGTGTCTTGCATTGTGCTGGGTGCATACATTTACTCATTCTCATTCTTCTCATTTTGCTTTATCTTGTTGCCCTTCTATCATAATATTGTTAACCCTCCTACACATGGAGGCCACTTCAATCCACTAAATTCTGTTCTTTAGCAACCTTCAGTACATACATGTACAAGCCTACTGTCCTTTTCCAAGTAATCTTACAAAATCAACTGTGTGCCACCCAAGGCCACTGTAAATATTTGAACATATTAGTATGGCCTACAATGCATCAATGGGAGACCACTTTACCCTGTAATCTCAGTGGTGTGACAGTGCACAGAAGGGTAACCGTAGGAGGCCACTGGCAACAGCTAATGGCTTGGAGTGGCCTGAATGGGTTGTTTCAAAAATTGCACTGATTGTAGGAGGGTGTTAATACATGTATAATGTTGTTGTGTATTTTGTGCTTTTAAGTCATTTGTCTCAGGTATTTCTAGCTGTTTGCTTTGCTAGAAATCTGGTTGTATCTGGTTGTATTTGTTCGGTTGAGGTCAAATACATACAGTATAATAATAATATGTAATTTTAAACATTTATTTCCACAGGGGAAAACGGTTGAATGATTATAAATCACCTTCTCAAGATACATGTACATGTAGGTCCCCAAAAAGACAGCTATTTTTGTCCCTGCTCGTACACAGCAAGTCAGAACGCCTGTATTGCCCTTTGGATTGGTTGGAGGCAAGGGGAGGGGGGTTTCTCAATTTATTCTAACAGTTTCAGTTTGTTTAGTTGTACAATTCCAAAAATAAAAATACATTATGTTCAGTCGTTTTTATCAAATGAAGGTTACACAAGTACTTGTACATGTGCTGTATGCTTGTGTCATTCAACTTCATGTATCCTGTGTAGATTTTCAATTTTTCAATCAATCAATCAATCAATCAATCAATCAATCAATCAATCAATCAATCAATCAATCAATCAATCAATCAATCAATCAATCAATCAATCAATCAATCAATCAATCAATCAATCAATCAATCAATCAATCAATCAATCAATCAATCAATCAATCAATCAATCAATCAATCAATCAATCAATCAATCAATCAATCAATCAATCAATCAATCAATCAATCAATCAATCAATCAATCAATCAATCAATCAATCATCAGGCATTTGTAGAGCGCCAACATTCTAGTTGCCTATTCCAAGGCGCTTGGAGAAGTGAAGAAAAAAATTTTAAACACGAGAATTCACAGAATTTCATGAGGAGATGAGATGCGTCTTAAGTCGGCTTTTGAAGTTCTGCATGGAGTCAAGTGTACGGAGTTAATGGGGGAGATCATTCTATAGTTTTGGTGCACAAGAAATGAAACTTCCATCACCCGATGAAGAGTGTGTTCTTGGAACGCTTAACAACAGTTTGTTTGAGGATCTTAGATTAGGACGAGGATGGTACATGGGTCACTCCATGAAGTTGGGGCACAAAGTGTGACATAAGGGTTGAATTTTCAAAATCAATATATTTATATAATTTTACCATTTTTAGTTTCTCCAAATATTCAATTAAGAAAAATCAAAACACATTATTGCTGATTGTTTCCTGATCATCAGTGATCCTTGTTCAATGAGAGACTGACGCTGGTGAAAATACCTATGCTACATGGACACCTTTGTCATATTTCTTGTGTTTTATTTTGTAAACAGTTCATCATATTCCAACTTTATCCAATGTTTAATAACCATTTCAGGGGAGTGTAATAATAACATAAAACTAACATTACTATTATTGACCACTTAATACCCTAACAAGACATAACAATTGAGCTTTTTTGATAGTTTTTAACAAAATTTGGCAATAATTACTTGAAATTCTGTTACATGTTCCTCGTTAAAGAAAATGTTAATCATAGAATCCCATCAGTTTGTTAAAAGCATACACTATCATGTTATATAACAATAAAGACTTGCTCAGACTAAAATCGGATATTATGAGTACCTCTTTTTCCAAATACCTACATGTATGCTACATGGACACCGTGTCCAAGTAGCATAGGTATATAATGTAGAAATCTTTGTCTATTGTCCCCCTTCAAAGAAGTTTTAATCATAGCATCCCATCAGTTTGTTAAAATATACACTAGTCATGTTCTATGGTTATAGAAACTTACTCTGACTAAAATTACACATCTGTGCAAACCATTTTCCCAATACCTATGCTACATGGACACGGTGTCCATGTAGTGTAGGTATACATTGTTGAAATGTTGTCTAATTGTCTCTCTTTAAAGAAAAGTTTAATCATAGCATCACATCAGTTTGTTAAAACATACACTAGTCATGTATTGTTATATAATGCTAGACTTAATCAGACTAAAATTTTGACTTAACCCTTTTTTCCCAAATACCTATGCTTACATGGACACCATGAACCATGTCCATGTAGAGTAGATAATTTTTAATTTTTTGTGCAATTGTTTTACAATTATTTTTTAGTTAAAACATGTTTACAATAATAATAGTGGTGTACATTTATAATGCGCCATGTCTGTCATAAATGACTATCTGGAACAATAACTAAAGTAAGATTAATTTAAACTAAAAATCGTTTAAATCTACGAAAAATCCGGACCCGGGAAAACAACTGACAGTATATGAGATGAACTTTGAAATCAGCGATACTTAAAAACTCCAAGTAAATTTTGCACCCAAAATCACCCTTTGTTGCTGTTGAAATTACCACTTGTTTCCGTTCGATTAAGGAGGACAAATGCTACATTCTGTCAACTGTAAAAAAAAAAATTGAAAAACAATGTACCGTAATTTCCGAATATAAGCCGGCTTATACGTTGATTTTGACACGGTAAAGTTGCCTGCGGCTTATACGCGGTGCGGCTTATACGCCGAGGTATGATCTTGAAGAACAAAACACAATGCACAACTAAGCAAAAATCGTTGGTAAACAGACAGAAACAGAAACCTAAAACCTTTATTGTTATAGCGAAAATGGTCTGGTCATTGTCAGTTTTAGTGAGCGGACCTCGATACACACAGATTTATTCAAAACTTCTGAAAAACTGTTGCAACGTTTAGCGCCAGCGACATCAGAATCCACTACGTGAGCCGCGTAGTCTATGCCATGCGTGTACCAGAGAGCCAATGGGAAAATTCGTTATATCGTAGTCTATGGAAGGAGCCAATAGGAAAATTCGTTACGCGTGGCAGGCGATGAGTCATCGTTTCGTTGGTTGCCGTTGTAGTGATTACATGTACGTTGTGCAGAAAGCAGGCAACCAGCGGGACTACGTTCGACATTCCCGAATGCCGTAAATAGTGATACGGGAACGGAACAATCCTCGTGGTAGTTCCAGACACCGACGCTACATGCGGACACCCCACACACAGTCAATCGTACTGTGCTTATGTAAGCGGTTTTGCCACAGGTATTGGTTCGAACGAGTGCCATGACCTCCCGAGGTCAACCTATGGCCGGTACCATTTCAAAATGGGTGGTGTTTTATTTATGCGGAAGCGTTTTCGTTACCGACGCTACATTTCACTCGCGGACACCCAAATAACAACCGATCGTATATTTCCCAATCGCATAGAAATTTGCAATCACACTTCAAGTTTTTACTTCTCATTGTGATTTATGGATGTTTTTAAAGCCGTGAAACAAGATTCCCCCAATGAAAGTATATCTTTCGAGTCGTGAGCAGTGGGGAATACCGATGCTACGTGTTTATTTTACGCGGACACCCCATGTAGCGTCCGCGTGAATTCACCGATATGGCGTTGGAAATCTGAAAAATTTTAAACTAATATTTTATTATTTATATGCTATTTGAAAAGTAAAAAAACGGATAAGCATGGTTTGTGTGGGTTCGCAGTAGATTTTCTTTGAAAATACGGAGATAAAATTGGAACACTTTGTATGTCACAATTTTTTATAAAAAATGGCACTGGACACGGACAAATTTTCGGTCATATAAAAAAAAAAAAAAGAAAAAAAAAATCTCCCTTTTCCTCAAAAGCTACTTTTCTATACCAGCTTTCATTATAAAAAAATAATTACCTTGAAACATTTAACACCAACAACTTAAACATGGTTAAATAACTACAATGTAGCAATGTACATGTACCCATGTGTCCCAGGTTCATGGAGTGACCCACATGTATGCACACAGCATGTCTCGTATACACTGGGGTTAAGATTTTAAATAAAAAATAAAACAAACATGTATGTAATTTTTACTACATGTGTACACATGCACATGTATGTACCCGTTCATGTACAAATGTACATGGTCTCCCCAAATTATTATTTTGTTAATAAAAACTAAAAATTAAATTTAAACAATTTAAACATAAAATTTTATAAAATCAAACAATCAAACAATCAATCAATTAATTGATCAATCAATTAATTGATCAATCAATTATTGACCAATCGATCAATCTTGAAAAGACAATTGTGTCATTACAGTTACAAGGTATGTATTTATTTATTTTGGAGACTTTCATAGTACATGCACAGATGCATGGCTATGGAGCTCATTGGTGCTTAACTGGTCTAGTCTGTTAGACGAATGACGCATTGAAATAACGTCCAGTTGGTTTGTATTCCGAGTTGACTACTTTTCAGGAAAAGGCTACACATGTATTTGTTACACTGCTTTTAAGCAGTATACAGATGCTGATAAAAAATATGTGTTATGAAGTCTGTGTCACGTTTCTCTGTCAATGTCTAGGACACACCTTTATTTTTCATACAACACAAACACACGTACACGGATGTACATGTACGTACACGGATGTACATGTACGTACACGGATGTACATGTACGTACACGGATGTACATGTACGTACACGGATGTACATGTACGTACACGGATGTACATGTACGTACACGGATGTACATGTACGTACACGGATGTACATGTACGTACACGGATGTACATGTACGTACACGGATGTACATGTACGTACACGGATGTACATGTACGTACACGGATACACATGTACGTACACGGATACACATGTACGTACACGGATGTACATGTACGTACACGGATGTACATGTACGTACACGGATACATGTACATACACGGATGTACATGTACGTACACGGATGTACATGTACGTACACGGATGTACATGTACATACACGGATGTACATACATGTACATACACGGATGTACATGTACATACACGGATGTACATGTACATACACGGATGTACATACACGGATTTACATGTACGTACACGGATTTACATGTACGTACACGGATGTACATGTACGTACACGGATGTACATGTACGTACACGGATGTACATGTACGTACACGGATGTACATGTACGTACACGGATGTACATGTACGTACACGGATGTACATGTACGTACCCGGATGTACATGTACGTACCCGGATGTACATGTACGTACACGGATGTACATGTACACAATACGTACATTATGTACATTATGTACATAATGTACATGTACGTACATTATGTACATGTATGTATATTGTATGTACATACACGGATGTACATGGATGTACATGTGTGTACATGTACATGTACATGTATACATCATGTACACGGATATGTATACACACATTACCTGTCCATTATACACTGTAAGTACGTACATGTAGGCCTACATGTACATCCCAACCGCGACCAGGGTACTTGTGTCTTTGAGCAAGACACTTTACCATTATTGCTTCTCTCCACCCAGGGGTAAATGGGTACCTGTGAGGGCAGAGATGGTTAATGTGTTTGATTGGCCCTATATGCGCTGTAATGGCAGCAATTGAGCTGTATAATCCCCAGGGAGCTGAGATGGTTTCAGGAATGATTTATGAGCCTGATGAGCAGGGGTAATAATGTAATGCGCCTTGAGCACCAGTTTGGTGGATACGTGCGCATATAAGTCCACATTATTATTATTATTATTATTATTATTATTATTACATACTCTACCACTTAAAATATCATCACGATCAACAGGGCATGGAATGGGACTGCTACATATATATATGTAGTTTTAGATTAACCCTCCTACTACTACAAGGGTCAAAATCAGTCAAAATGTTGATATATACGTACTTGCCAACGCATCTAGTGCACTTAAAAGTCAAACACTGTCAAACCTTACATGTACACTGTACGTGTAGTGTACATGTACATTTACAGGTCAAAATGAGTCGACCGTCTTTGACTGGTGAAAGCATTGTCTGGTATTGTTCAGGGTGGTCAAAATGACAGTAAAAACCAGTCAAAAATGCCCCTGTGTGCACATTTGGGTCAACAGTCAAAACAGGCAGTTGACTGGTTTTGACTTCTATAGCAACATCCCACTAAATTGCAGCTACAGTAGGAGGGTTAACTCAGTGACTGAAAATAATCCCCCATATGATAAGGTCATATTACCGCTGCTGTTGCATAAATGAGTCAGTGGTAATAACAATACATGAATGTACTGTATATTATTTTCAGTTGGTTTGTTTTCTTAATTCTTTTGTATCAATACTGTGTATATTTATACACCTAGAAAAAATAAATGAATAAAATCCTCAGGGAAAAAAAGCTAATAAAAAAATTCCTGGGGAAAAGAATACATTTATAAATAAAAAAATCCTGACTCTACCTTTCACGAATATTATTGGGTTGGGTTACCTGAAACACAACATTATTTTTTTTGGTCTTACAGTTTTGCTTACACATTCCTACATGTGCACATGTGCATTTATGATTTGAAAAAATTGTACAATGTTACTGCATGAATGATGCACTGATCACTGTATGATTGTACATTGTGTAAACGGCACTACCACCAAATCACAGGAGGATGGCCTGGGGCACTGTTATGAGAAATCTGTAATGTGTCATAGATATGTGGTGTGAATTTACCAATCAAAAACAAATTTGTCAAATCTATAAATGTTACACACAGGTCTGCTACATATTTTCAACCTCGTTAAATTTCAGGGAGAATAAATGTTTTAAACAACGTGGTTAGGTAAAGACTGTTTGCGGTGACACCATGTAGAAATTCTCTTTTTGAGAAGTAAATAGTTCTAAGAAGAACCAGTTGGTTACAACTGGACATTTCAATCAGTATGCTCTGATCGTCTTCAGGAGAACGTTAATAATTCAAAAATTTAACTAGACAGGAATTTTTATTTTATTTTACATGACCAGTGCCAAAAATAAGAAAAACACTTGAAATTTTCTTTTTATTTTTTATATCAGTGTAGAAAAACAAAAAACAAGACAGTGCCACTTGTTAGGTAAGAGCATGCACTAGAGAGGAGTAGAAATTAACTTGAATTTTATGTCAAAATTTTACTAGTCCTTTTCATTTTTTATTAGTCCTGAAAAAGGTGAATATAAAATACAAAAAAAGAAATGAACCGTCGAGGTCACGCCGAGGTCACGCCGAATGCTTTTTCTGCGTATTTTTATTTCATTTTTTATTCACTTGCCCATCGGACTACCCAAACCCCAGCAGCTAGTAGTCCCGCTGCTTAACCAGTTCGCACCGGGAATAAAAAAGTTTTTCCGAACCCCGTGGCGGGTTTATTTTTACCGCACAAACACGACCAATGGTGCTCACCAGAGCGTGACCGGGGAGACCGCGTCTTCCACCGTATGCTTATGGCTCGTTGCCACGTCGACCGGGAATCTATACAAATATTCCCGAGAATCCTGTGGCATGTTTAAATGCTCTCCGATCCGCAGTCCAAAAAAAAATTGCATGTATACACGGCCTCCGACGCGAACTGGTTAAGCCACTAGCCTCGGTCTAGTGTTTATTTCGACCCCTGCCCTAGACCAGTGCCTGAATCACTAGACTCGGCCCAATGGGTAAGTTCAGTGCGAGTTTGAGTCGATGGTCCAATGGTGTTTTGAGGCCTGTATCATTGCATGATGAGTCCAGGGTCTCCCTTGGAATTCAATCAATGCAGGTACACCATTATAACATAATCTGAAACTTAAAGTGCTTTGAAGTTGACACTGTACAATATTCACAGGTCAAGTCATACAAAGGTGAGGAAGTATTGATTCCCCCCCCCCCCCATGGTCATCACACCCAACTGGCACTACTTGAGGTCACCTCACTAATCTGACTGTAGACACTATTACAATCACATTATATGTTTACAAGTCCCTTCCATTATACAATATGTGTACACAAACACTGGATGGGTATGCAGGTGAGACAGACACTTGACAAGGTCGTTACACCATTGTCAAGTACTGGCCACAATTTCAAGGTTGGGTAGCCTCTAAAGGAGTTCTATGCACACCTGCAGCGTACATGTACATGTACGATCATTTAGGAGGTTGCATTTTTGCTGGTAGTCTGTTTTATAATGCTTCGCAAAAATATTTGCTTAGCAAAATTCTCTGCTAAGCAGCTCAATGAAATTGGGCCCTGATCTCAAATGCATACATTTTGTATGAAAGAAATCTGCTTTGCAAATTTTTCTGCTAAGCATAGTGTTAGCCAGCAATACCTTTGGGTGTCTTTTGGACGCCCTGTTTGCTAAATGGACACCCTGTTTTATTTGTAATACACATGCAAAAGTAACGCAATCTAAACATTTGGACACCCTATTTTTCAAAGAACACTGATCGAAATTAACACTAGTCCGTTAGTCTGAGGCTAGTGGTTTTAGCAGCGGGACTGCTAGCTGCTGGGGTTTGGGTAGTCCAAGGCTACTGAAAAAAAAAATGAAATAAAAATACACAAAAAACATTCAGTATGATCTCAGCATGATCTTGTATGAGGGCAGGTCCAAGATAACGCACGCGTTACGTATGGGACAAATCAGAACTTTGAAACCATGTAACTCTAGTATTAAACCACATATTTTCAAAGTTTAACTACTTAATGTTGAGTATTTGGAAGAGGAACAATGTGTGTTAAAATCAACTTCATTGCACTTTTTTTAACGAGTTGGCGCTAATTAATGTAGTGCCGTTACGTATGGGACCAGAAGAATTACAAATTTTACAACGAAAAGTTTGAACTTATATTTCTCTGAAAGTTCTTTATTCACAATGTTCATTTTGGGTCTGTATGATACATGTAGGTACATTACTTGAGTTTAAGTGTATAAAATATTTGGAAATAAAACATTAGCATCTGGGGGTGGCATTAAAATGTCCAACGAAGGGTAGCGTTACGTATGGGACATGTTACGTATGGGACAAATTTCCACCCATTGCCTGCAATGTTAAAATGTGAAATTTAACACAAATTTTTTAATTTTTGCATAAAAATCAATGAATGGGCTTACAAAGTGTACAAATTTATAGAATTTGACTACATTTGGAACTATTTGTGATTCACTAGAAGCAAAGAACATAGTTTTGTAACCATTTTCAAACTTACGCTGTTCAATACTGAGATTTTGACAAATCTTATTATTACAATTTGATGTTTCCAAATTTTAAAATGTCACTTGTCAGAACTGATATCACTTTATACTATAGTCACTTTGCTTTTAATAATGTTCACTTTCTGATTTACTTCAGAATCCAGATTGCTAAGCTACATGTACATGTACATACACTAGAAAACTAAAAAGAAAAGTTAGTTTTAAATCGACAAGCATCAGTTCAGAACCGCAGTTGATGAATTTACTTGAATTCAGTCAAATTTTCACTTAATCTTGAATGTTAAACAACATGCTGTCTCTACTAATTTAAAAACTATGCATGAGTAGTCTCAAAAGTTTATCAAAACCACTCGTAAAAGTCAATTTTTGGTGACTTAAAACACCACACAGTTCTGTTACTTTACTCAGTTACTTCAATATTTCCAGGGAATGTATGAATCTCACGACTATTATACAATTGGCATTTCCAGTATTTTCACTACTGCCTTGACATCAATTGTGTATTCTTCCTCACTCCTGAAAGTAAACTTTGTCTGAGATGCAGAATACCTTTTCATGTAAATAAACAATCAGATAAACCATGGAAGTTGACAGAAGTTGCCTGAATAAACAATCTGTTAAAAAGAATTGACCAGGGATGAAACAGTATGGTTTCTGAAATCTCTCCCTATTATTGTCCCATACGTAACACAATTGTCCCATACGTAACATGTGTTTAATTAATTATACTGCTAATTAGAAAAAAAAATTAAAAACTTATTGGTTATTTTTAGGATGGCTAGTACCTAAATTAGAACTTTTGAAATCAAGATTGGATAATATTCACAACTTTTGAAAAACGGAGAAAAAATATACATGTATGTCAAATTGTTACGTATGGGACATTTCAAGTTTGCCACTGCCTAATTTGCATAATTAAAATAATTTTAATTAATTTTTTCTATGTCAATAGAAACTGTTTGATAAGCTGTACATATCCCACCAACAAAAATAGCATTTATGTATTTCTTTATTTTCTTATTGTAATTATAAAATGTCCCATACGTAACACCTAATTCTACATTATGCATATTAGGCGCTGCAGAACCTAATTAATATGCGCAAAATATTCATATTTTTTTTGAGAAAAAATAACTTTGATATGTTAGCTTTACAATGACACAAAAATTTTCATGTATAAATGTAGATGAAATTTTAACAACTGAGGGGACCTTATCTTGGACCTGCCCATATATTCACCTTTTTTCAGGACTACTAAAAATAAGGACTAGTAAAAGTTTGACGTAACTAGTCCTGTGGGCTACCATAAAATTCAAGTTAACCCTCCTACGTTTGGTACCTTTTTCATACAAGTTGATGCACCATTTGAAACCATTCGCTTTTGTGGTTTTGAATGGTGAAATAACTGTGTACAGTATTGATTCCCCCAAATGGTGTTGAATGGTAGTACAGCTAATACAAAACCTTGTTTGGATACTTCTAATTGGTGAATCAATGGACCCTCTATGCATTTGAATGGATTTGAATGGTACATTAGTAAAGCTTGCTACCAACACTGTTCAAATATCACCATGTGTGTACAAAACCAATGGGCATTTTTGAAAGTGGAAATTTTGAATGGTTTCAAATGTTCTATCAGTAGGAGGGTTAATTTCGACCCCTGAAGAATGACAAATTTGGACGCCCTCTATTTCCAAGGCAGTTCTATGAAATTGGCCTGAGTGGTTTGGGGTTTGGTGTAAATGCCATTTATGTAATTGTAAATGTACTCTGAATATATGGAGGAAGGAAACGTGTACATTTCTCTGCCTTTCTTTGACCTCGTACAATTGCACATTTTAGTTCAAAAACCACAAACGGATAGTGTTGGCTCCTACGTGTAGCAGTTCCTGTTAATAGCAACATGAATACATGGTTTGGGATTTTTGTATCAATGGTTTAACAAGTATACACATGTAGTGCCAGGTTACATTTTGGGGAAATTCCATGGTTACTCACGTTATATTTTGGGGGTTTTGAGCCCACTCTTAACCCTCCTACAATCAGTGCAATTTCTGAAACAACCCATTCAGGCAACTCCAAGCCATTGCTATGGTAGGCAGTGGCTCCTCATAGCTATACTGCATAGTAACATAATGCCTCATTTTGGTTTTAGTGGTTTGTGATTGATGTATTGCAGGGCATATTACTTTGTTCCAGACTCAGTGGCTGGTGGTAGGTTACTATGGAGTCTGTGTTTACAAAATAACTGCTGAAAATGCCAATGGATGATGGAGGCTTGATGGTTTATTGGTCTCAGTGGCTGATGGTGATTTATTATTGGGAGTTTGTTTACAGTATTATAACCTGCTGAAAATAAGGTCCACTGTGGTATACATGTGTCTTTGTATGCATGTACATGTATGTACATTGTATTGGAGATTACTTCAAAGGGGCAGTGTGGCTTATATGCACAAACAATGTGTGTACAACACATTGGACATTTAGTGGTTTACAGTGGCCTCTATGTGTAGGAGGGTTAATGCCATATTTCACTCATCAGTTTTTTTCACAGCTTAGTTACATTACATCATTACATGACCATGGTACTTGTGTCCTTGAGCAAGACACTTTACCATAATTGCTTCTCTCCACCCATTTGGGTACCTGTGAGGGCAGAGTTGGTTGTTATGTTTGATTAGCCCCATATGCGCTGTAATGGCAGCAATTGAGCTGTCTACTCCCCAGGGAGCTGAGATGGTTTCAGGAATGATTTATGAGCCTGATGAGCAGGGGTAATAATATAATGTGCCTTGAGCACCAGTTTGGTGGATATGTGCACTATATAAGTCCACATTATTATTATTATAACCAGACCTTTCTTCAGTTGTTCGGTTCTGAGAAGAACCTACACTGCAGTGTGGGTATTGTAAACAGAAATAATAATAACAATATAAATTAAACAAAATAACAGATAAATAATATATTGACATCAAGTGCCTTACTTGCAAACATCAAAATAATTTTTGTTTTCTTTTGAAATCTCTTTAAAATAGAAGGATTGTTGCTGTCTGCCATGGTCTGTACATGTACACTCTGTCACTGGGGACACAAACATTTTGTAATATCATGTGTCACTTAAATTGGGAGACGGCCAACATCCGACTGAGAAGGGTTTACATTTTATTTGAAATGTACATGAATCACGTCGTTGCTGTATTGTACATAACCGGTATTTTGGTTAAAATATTTTATCATTTTCATGTGGTTTTTGTGTAAAAGGTTTGCTCTTGTTAATTTTCTTGCTTACGTACATGTATGTATGTTTCATGTTTCTTGTTCTGTTTTGTTTTGTAACTATGTTAATTTGTTTGATTTAATATTGTAATTTACATTATCTGTTTATTATAAGGCATCCCTATACAAGTTTTAACTGTTTTCTTGGGCCATGCCTCCATGCCATGTTTTCTATAATTGCATAAATTTCATTAACCTTAACCTTCCAAAATCCTCCAAAATCCTCTTTGCTAAAGTGAAGGATTTTGAAGGATTGAAATTACATGCTTCCTGCTCTTTGCTAAAGTGAAGGATTTTGGAGGATTGAGGTTATTAGGCATACTTGCCTTTCCATGGTACATGTACATCCATGTTTGTTGTAGTGATTGCAAGGTCAGTGCTTGGGTCAGTGGACACTGTTTATTGCTCCATACATGCAGGGAGGGTCCCTGGCCATGTACATGTATCACAGATTAGAAACACATGTGTGCATACATGTGATGTGCTTGCTTTACTACTGAAGGATTTTGGAGGATTCAGGTTATGTGTAAGCAAATGGGCCTAGGGAGTTAGGAAGGATTCAGGTTATGGGTAAGCAAATGGGCCTAGGGAGTTAGGAAGGATTCGGGTTGTGTGTAAGCAAATGGGCCTAGGGAGTTAGGAAGGATTCAGGTTATGTGTAAGCAAATGGGCCTAGGGAGTTAGGAAGGATTCAGGTTATGTGTAAGCAAATGGGCCTAGGGAGTTAGGAAGGATTCAGGTTGTGTGTAAGCAAATTGGCCATGGGAGTTAGGAAGGATTCAGGTTGTGTGTAAGCAAATTGGCCTTGGGGGTTAGGGTTAATGTTTATATGCTATGTGTATCAATATAAGTGTTGATGAAAAGGGTAATTTTCAAAGTTAACATTACAATTTGACAATTTTGTGACACCTACTTGGTGCAAATCTGATGATGGTGTCAATTTTCTCTTTCAATATTTTTGTCTGAGGAGATGTTACAGCTAAGAAAAGAACAATAGTTTTCAGTTTCAATTTAGGAAAAAGAAGGGTACTCATTGTTTCCTAAATTCTGCATTAGGTTGTACATGACCAAGCCGAATGCATTTTCACTATTTTCTGGTTATACTAAAAGCTTTTGTCCACGTGCTGCATCTCTTTGGAATTCCTTGCCATGGTGCATGTTTCCCTTCATCCTACGATCTATCCTGTTTCAAGAGGAATCTCAATTCCCACATTCAGCTCCTCTGAGTCTATTTACTTTTATTTTTCTTCTATTGTAGCCCTGTACCTTGAGTGGCTTTTAGCCTTATTCAGAGTGAATATATGCATTAAAAAAAAATTAAATAAATTAAAAAAATTAAAAGGGAACAGCACAATACAATAAAGCTGAAACTTTCTTGGGATGGTCGGTATATTTTGATTCAAAGAGATGAAGCACGACATGTTGAAACAGTTTGCCAACATTACAGATGTTTAACATTGTACGTACATGTCACCTTGTGTTGTATGTGTTATGTCAGCTCTACCATAACGTTCAGTTCATTAGAAACCTACAGGTACATGTATCCAATCCAATCCAATCTACATTTGTAAAGCGCCATCAATCTAGTTGCCTATTCCGAGGCGCTAAACCAGAAACACTTTCACGATAAGTATCCTGGGTTCTTTTACGTGCATTACACATGAAGATCTGACAATCTCGGGTCACAACAATTTGGGGAAATCCAAGATTGGAAATAACAAATTGCTGTTCAGCGCAGTCCAGTACACTGCTGAGTTTACATCCTTCAATGTCAAAGTGAAAAGAAAGGAAAAACATTGGGAAAAAAAACCCCTGACATCCTTTGACAAGAACCGCATTAATACTACTCTGCTCTGGGATTCCCATGACTGACTCTGTGGCGAATTCCAAGCATTCTCAGCAGCCAGTCAGAATCAATATCTATCCTGACACCATGAGTGCAATGTGTCCATTAAACTGTCATCAGCCTCGGACGACCTCAGTTTATTTTTAATAAGGAATCCCGCTAAGCTGTGATTATTTATCAAATGTCCAAATGATATTATTCAACATTATATTACATGTTATGGTAGTGATACCCATTTCTTCATGTAACACCAGGAATAAAGCTGTGCGTTTTCGGTTATTTCGGGAACCCGATACCTGAAATTGTAAACAATTTTGTAAAAACACATAAATTCTTCCGATTGTATAAAAGAACCAATATGAACACAAATTGTGCCGGGTATCCGGGTATCTGGATACCCGACCGAAACGGTCATTACCCAGTTCCATTTTTTGGTTCCAATTATCCGTAAACGACTTTTTAAAATTCGGACTTAACATTTGAGCGGTGCAAACAGAAATCTGTGACTTTTCAATAATGTAATGTTTAACACTTTTACAGACAATTATCTTTAAATTCAAGAGATTACACTCCAATAAAGAAAAGATTGATTTAAGTATGGTATCCTCTGTATTATAAAAGTCAATTTGTTACCATTTACAGTGCATATATTTGTACACCACCGGAGGCATGTTTTCAACAAAAATGAAAACGGGTATCCGGAGTTTCCTGATTTCAGGTATCCGGTTCCAAAAATATCCGAAAATGCACAGCCCTAATTCATAATAAACGTGAACTTACTGTAATAATTTCCCACCTCTATATTAAAAACAACTCGTAGCATCCCCATTCCCCACACACATTTTGTTAACAAAAAAACCAGAGACTTCCGTATGTGTGGATTAAATGTTCAGGCAAAATTTTAAAATGTCATTTACAAGTAATTGGAAACCGAAAAATGAAACTGGGTAATGACAGTTTTGGTCGGAAATCCAGGTACCCAACACAGCCTTAACCTGGAAAAAATGCATCTTGAAAATTCTTACAATACAATAAGTTTCTCTAGCTGATAAATACATTGTACATAAAAATTTGTATTAAAATTTTTATTTGCTATTTGCGCTCATGGTGGGGCACCAAAAAGCATTCAAAGACAACATGTGTGTAAGCCATCGATGAGACATCAATCAAACATGTAAAAACTGTATTATCAATACTCATCAATGCTTTAGGGAGTCCATGGGAGGATTTTTTTTTTTTTTTTTTCAAATCCATGGGCGACTCGAACAACAACCAAAAAACAACTAGTGCAGACTCAAACACAATTTTTTTTTCACCAAAATATTAAAACACTTCTGTTGAGATTCAATATCATTCAAATGGTTTTGAAGGATAACGATACTATGCCAGCGTGTGTAATGCTTGCTAAATGGTATTGGTACTGTGTGGTGAATGCATCTACATGTACACAGCTTATCCACCATTCATATTTGTCAAATGGTACTGTGTGGTGAATGCATCTAAACTGTACATGGTACTGTTATCTACACAGCTGATCCACCATTCATAAACAGACAGTTGTCAAATGGTACTGTGTGGTGAATGCGTCTAAACTGTACATGGTACTGTTATCTACACAGCTGATCCACCATTCATAAACAGACAGTTGTCAAATGGTACTGTGTGGTGAATGCATCTAAACTGTACATGGTACTGTTTATCATGTACATGTACACTGTACATATGTCTTCATAGCTAATTTACCATTCATAAACAGATGGTTTATTAGTTTTTGATGGTCAGTCAACTCAAGTCCTGTAAAATTATACCGAAAGGAGGGTTAGGCCTGAGCATGGAATACAATTTGAAGACATGTGTCAATTGTACAGTGCACATTATTACTGTGATATCATTAATTCGTGTAGTGTACTTCAGAATATGAAGACACGCACGGTACACACATGCCTGCATGTGCATAATAATGATTTTATGCATACAATTTCAGTCACTTGTGCGTAAGTAACACATGTGTGACATCAAATTGCTTCTGCTTCAGTTGACACTGCATTAAGTGAACCCTGGTTGATTCACATTTCGTTCCCTCGAGGGCCTCGGCAGCCTGATCCAACATTAATTAAAGGGACACTATCGTCACGATCAGAGCCTAGACTTTCAACAGGGCACAGAATCGATGTCCTAGTTTAAGATGAACACAGTGACTGAAAATTTATCATATGGGGTATTATTTTCAGTTACTGAGTTAATTTAAAACTAGCACTCTGATTCCATGCCCTGGTGATCGTGATGATATTATCCCTTTAAAACCCTCCTATAGGTTTAACAATCAAAGACACTCAAAATTTGTATGTCACTCCCAACCCATTGACTTTGTGCAGTGCGCTCAAATAAATGCAAGGACATGTGGCTCTGATAGGAGGTCAAACCAAAACTACTCATGTGTATGCAGTACATACACAGCTCTGTGTGACTCTGCATATTTAACTTAAGTAGGACACACAAGTGTGTTTGACTTTGCCACTAACTCCAGCACAAAAATACACATGTGTGAACAATTGGCAATGCAACCAAAAATACTCAAGTGACTGTCTGTGGGTGCGGTGCTTACTGGGCCAAATTTCAGACTGGGCATAGGAGGGTTAAATTGTACAAGACAGTGAATACTGGCATACATGTAGCCAAAGCCAAACTGTAAGTAGGGCCAATGATTTTCCGTTTCAGAAAAATGTAATTTCCGTTTTCAAAAATCTTAAATTCCGTTTCAGGCTGAAAAATTCCGTTTCACATTTTTTCAATACATAAAAGTGCATTTAAACATACACCCTGTATACAGACAGTACATAAAATTGTAAATGTGAAAGGATAATGCACTGTTTAATAATTAACTAGTAAAGGGTCAAGGTTGTTTTATGCTAGAAATGTGTCTTATTGCCAGTTGTTTATCAACGGCCGATCTATTTACAGACGTAGTATTTAACTTCCTCAGTCATTAATACTGCACCGCCACCGCCACCACACACACACATAAGAAACATGCAACAGCCGTATACGCCACAACGTCACACACACATCACATTGATTGTTGTAGCCGAAGCGAAATTTATGTCCGCCATTTTTTTCACGTTAACTAGTGTCAAAATAGGATAGTTTACGGTAGGTTTTTGGACCTGTATAAGTGAATAAGCACAACATACATTTCACTAGAGCCAAAGTTAGATATAAAAGAATGGTTGATGATTGAACGGAGAAAAATAAACCTGCCGATGTTGCAAAAGACACCTGCGAGAGCGTACCGTAAGTGTGATGATTTTCACCCGTGCGCTGACCGAAAGCTACGGCGTACATGTCGGGTCTCCCCCATGTCTGTCACGCTCGCTAACGGTGATTCGTAACATGATTTGTTGCTCTAATCTTGCCAACGTGCATTTGTTATGTGGCTCATCTGTTGAATCTGGTTGAATTAATCATCAACAATTCGTTTTGGACCAATAAATTTTACAAAATTATGTTTTTATCAATAAAATTGCAGAAGTTATTTCCTTCAGATTCAAATCCCGTTTTCCGTTTCGAGGAGCAAATTCCGTGAATTCCGTCCGTTTTCCGCGATCACGGAAAATCATTGGCCCTAAGTAAGTACAAAATACAGGAAGAAGAACAATGCACAGTATGTACAATCTCCTGAAGATGATTAGAGAATACTAATCAAAACGTAGAAAAGACCTTGAGAAGTCCCCATGGTTCTCCCTGAACCACTTTCTTACTTAGCGATAGTTGAGAACCAATATTGGTTCTCCCTGAACCACTACATATATCTCACTTAGCGACAGCTGAGATACGAGTTGCCAGAAAAGGTTCATTTTCAGAACCCTGTACCTCACTTAGCGAAAGTTGAGATAAACACATGGTGTTAATACCGTAAACCAAAACGATATTAATGTACAGTACAGAGTGTACAATGTACAGTTGTACAATGAAATGAAAGTTATCCATGAATCCATCTTTGAAGCAGTAATTCCCAGAAAGCCCTTTGAGCTATATACTCTAATGAATTTTGCAGAATCTTTTAATCTTTGAAAGCAATAAAGCCAACAGACTTGATTTCTTCTATTTCTTCAGATTCTTTTATTTTTCTCATATAAGTAACAGTAATTCCCAGTGGTGGTGAATGGCTTAAGGGTTGTCTAGGAAAGTTGTTGACAGATCTACACCTTCAACATGGGGAATTTCAGTTGAACATCAGTTCCTCGCTTACACTCATAAGTATTTATTAAAAAATGTAAGTATTACAGCCAACTGCACAAAGTTTAACCAGTTCACGTCGGGAATAAAACAGTTTTTCTGGGCCCCTGTGCGGGATTCTTTTTCCCACACAAACACGTTAATGGAAGCTTCCACAGCACGTGGCCACGTCTACCGAGCATGTCACTGTACGCTCAGCTCGTTGCCACGTCAACCGAGCATGCATACAAATATTCCAGAGTTTCCTACGGCGTGTTTAGACACTCTCCAATCCGCGGTGCAAACAAAAATTGCGTGTATACACGGCCTCCGACACGAACTGGTTAAGTAAGATCTGTAGCTTTGCATGGTGAAAAGGATAGGTAAAGATTGTTTGCGGTCATGAAAATATTCTCTCTTTTTTTTCTCTTTTGGTTATACATGTATGTAACTCGACGTTTTGATCAGTATGCTCTGATCGTCTTCAGGAGAAAAGAATTGCACATGTATAATGTCACCGCAAAGACTTTACTTGCACAAAGTTTATAATTTGCGGCTTGGAGTAAATTTAGTCAGCAATGTCTATTTTGTATTTTTATTATATTTTCTTTTTCATCTTTGGAATCAAAATCATGAAGTGAATTCCAGCTGTAAACGTACGATTTTTGCATTTAGGGCTATAATTTTTATCCGTTTTTTTAAATTAATTTTTTTATGATTTCTAAGCTTATGTTTATAGATATGAGAGTAAAAAGTATACCTGTGACTTCTGTGTGTATTCTGAAATGGTTCAAGATACAATTTTTTGAAATTTTACAGAATTTTGGGGGCTAAAACTGTTGAGGTTTTTGATTCATTTGAAGAGTAATGAGAAGAATAAAAGGATGTGTGTCGATCGAACAAGTTTTGGACACATTTGTTATTCATCAAACAACTTCTAATTTTTTAATTACGTTAGGGCCTACACAATGTAGGTTTAGTACCAAAAAAAGGCAAAATTATTTGAAAAATTTACAGAATGCACAGATTAATTTAACAATTTGTTACATGTGTGGCTTACAGGGATACTTTACATGGAGCCAGGTGTCCCAATTCCAGCCAAATCCAACAGTTGGGTGGTAGTGTTACTGCATGGTGTTGTATTTTGATGGACTCTGTATAGCCCAGACAGGGATACTTTACATGGGGTAGGGTGTCCCAATCCCAGCTACATGTAAGTCCAACAGTCAGGTGGTAGTGTTTGTGCATGGTGTCGGATTTTGGCAGATTCAGGAAGGTTCTTAGCCAAAATAACTAGGACCTATGATATGTCATTGTTGTTCACTATGACCCAGCTGCATGGTCTCATTGTCTCAGAATGGTATAATATTTTTTCTTGGTAAACAGAAAACAGACATTTCAAATGTCTTTAGAAGTAATAACTTATATGACCTCAGAGGACAGGAGGTTGGAGGGCGGGAGGTCGGAGGGCGAGAGGTCGGAGGGGAGGTGGATCAGAGGGGGATGGGGGTTTTGCCGTTGCAATCACAAATAAAAAATATATAGCAAAAATGGGGAAAAATAGTCCGAGCCTAATACAAGGAGGGGGGCTTAAGGGATAAGTCAGAGCCTATAAGGGTTATCGCAAATAGCGCTGAAGTGTGAAGACAATAATATCGAGTTCGTACGCACGGCCTATGGTGGTGCTGTTTGTGCCCACGGACATCCCAAGATTCCTTGCAGCTGCTATTTGTGATTAACCAAGTTATGCGTACTAACATTGCAATGCCAATGAGAATCAATGATCAGTATACCAGTAACAGTATCAAGTAACTAATGCAGTATGGATCATGCCCGTGGGCCGTGGCCCGTGCCGTGGTTCCACTTTCCACATAAAAAAAATGAATGGAAACAAATCTGAAATCTGAATTGCATTTTCCCTATTTTCTTGATACATACAGTACACACATACAATTTACAAATGAACAAGTAATCTGTGGTTTAACACTAAAAACAAATTAGGCCTAGAAACACAGCTAGGCCTACTAAATTATAAGCAATACAATTGAAAATATTAATATATTAAGTGTCCGGAAACTGGACATTTTTTATTCTCAGTGTACACCTGTCACTACGTACATGTACATGTACATTGCGACGGTAGACCAAAGCCTCAAAGGGAAAAAGGTGGAGATCTCCTGTATTTAAAATCGGAACATCCGATTATTTAAGCCAGCTTTACTGACGATAAAAAACAACAAATCACTACTCACGTTCTTTTTCATGGTCGTAACCTACAACGACGAAATAATCGGCAAGGCGAGACATTTCTAGGTCGCCGAAAAATCCACTTTCAAGCGTTTTACATGTTCCATTCATCCGCCCGCTGTCATTTTCTAGCATAACCAGCCGCCATATTGGATTCACTGGATTCCGTAGATAGCTTCTCTACGCATGTTTTCTGCACATTATATATCACAAGCTGTATCCTGGGATCCCAGACAGAGAGAGGGCGCGGCATTTTATTTTATGTACAAAATATACATGTAGGTGTATGCCAAAATTGAGACTTACTGAATGAATTTCTATATATACAAAATAATTTTAGAATATTTCACGTCACCATGCACAGAATCTTCCGATAGAGCAATTATATCCTTGCTTTAATCTATGGTTGCACTGCAAAATAGTTTCCATTTTTCTGATTCTGAATATTTTATTCTCGGCATTATACCCGTAAATGCAAAATAATTGTTAATGGCCTTACGTTTCGAACCCCAGCAGGTTCTTGATCAAAGGAAAAATGAGAAAGAACCTGCTCAGTAGGTTCGATACGAATATATATTTTATTACTAAGTACAACCATTATTTTGCATTTTTGAAAAAGAACCTGCTAGGTTTGCAACGTAAGGCCATTATTAATTATTTTGCATTTTTGAAAGCTAGATGGTTGAAATGAATTTTATCAAAAGAGTTACTTTCAGTTTCAATACATATGGTGTCATTGCAAATCGCACTCATTATACGAATATATATTTTATTACTAAGTACAAATGTTATAATTACCTCAGGGGCGGATCAGGGTTTCGAAAAGGGGCGGGGCACTGGAAAACTGGGGAGGAAGCACTGACAAAAAAGGGCACACGAAAACACGTATGGTAAATTTAATGCAGGGTTTAAATAATAAATAATTTGTATGCACATTTGCTCTGGTCCTAGTATAAATGTGAATTACTTTCGAGTTACATAATTGTACTGAACTATTGAGTAATAAATCTAGAAGTGAATAAAATAATGATGATGCAGAGTGACAATTATACATTTGCAGAAGAAAAAAAAAAGCAAAATGAAAAAGTGAGAAAATTTTAGTTTTTTTCTTCAGCGGACCAGAAAATCTGCTTAGATTATTCCAAGTAAGGAAATAGAGAAAGGTCGGATTCATTTTTTCTCTAAAGATGTCGTTTAATTGGAATTAATCCTCAAACTTCAAATTGCGGGCAGGAAATGCTAATAAACCTCTTCACAATCTCTTCAAAGCATCTATGCTTGGTTACAGGCTGGACTTATCTAAGACTATGCAGGACATGAACCTTTCAAAAGTGATAATTATAACAACAATTGTATTTGTGAGCTTCGCCTGTTATTGATCTTTGACACATCCATCCATCGGCGTCTATCACGTCATTTATCCTGCAGTTTTTATCTGATCCCCCATTCATGCAATCAAAAAATTAATGGCTCGTGTTAACAGCGCCCCCTCTTGATGAAACGTTCGATCAATTAGCATGTACTGCACGTACGATGACTTTGTACTTTAGTATTATTTTTGCACTTGTATTTCATGATTAAATGACGTCATCTCCTAGGCGACATTCCGTAAATATGGCGGTGAGCTCGATCTAAAAACCAAGTACAACTTACAGTGAAGTTAATTTTTTGAATGTAATATGTTTCTTTTTCGATAATTAAGCTCAAGGTAAGGGTAGTAAGAAAGAGTGATTCTAGGGGTTATTATTCATATTCCGTACATCCAGCACTTTTTTTGATTGAATCATATCTTTAATATTCGTAAAATAATGACTTAAATGTTCGTGATTTCGTGAATGCCAAACGGTCAGTGACTGTCACCGCTGTCAGTGTCACACTCATAATTTATCCATTTAACGTTAGAATGAACCACAAAAAGTGGCGGTCGGATACGACATTCTACCCGTAAATTCAGCCATGTTGTTCTATTTCTAGTGATCTTTCAAAGTACAAACAACATAGGCCTAGCCTACATATGCAAACAGTCACTGTCGCTGATAAATTTTAACAATCTGTCAATGTGAATGTCCAAATGGTTGGTATTGTTAGATCTAACAAGTAACATTAATAAACCCTTTCACGGTAATATGCGCCATGTTTTTGACGGGGCAAAATTGTTTATTTCGAACACTCGTTGCCGTCTGCGACCCAGCGCTCGAACTTCATGAACATTCCAGACGCGTGCGTGAAGTTCGAGCGCTGGGTCGCAGACGGCAACGAATGTTCGAAATAAACAATTTTGCCCCGTCAAAAACATGGCGCATATTTCCGTGAAAGGGTTTATTGATACTGGTAACATTAGTCCGGTAAGTCATGATCCATTGGTATTGCCTGCAGCAAAGATGGTGTAACATTAACAATCAATGAGCAAAATTGGCACGTCTGTAGAACTAAGTTAGCCTAAGTTTTCTAACAATACATAGCCTAGGCTAGGGCCTAACGTTAATAATACAATAACACTTTAAACTCTGCCTTCTGTGAGGCCTACATTAACTGTTACCTTTTGGTTTTTATAAACAAAAATATTTGTCTTGTATTACAATTGTAATAATTCACAGAGTGCAGAAAAAGATGGCACCCACGGGCACTCATGGTGACCCAAGAATATCGGGTTCCTTTGCGACACATCAGCCCCATCATCCCGAGCACATGAAATACAACCGGTCATCAAGTGACGTAATCAGCTATGAGGATTTGCTGGTTGCTCAATATCTTGAAGGACTCAAGAAGGCCGAGGTGGCAGGGTCCAGAAAAAAGTAAAGTGTTAAATTTAGTTCTTGATTTCAATGATTAACCCTATCCACCCCAAACCATTCAAACTCCAACAGCAGGGTTTGTTGGATTTTGATGGACTCAGTACTGTATAGCCCATACAGGGATAATGTTAAACTAGGGTTTTCAGGTGAAAAATTATTCCTAAACCAATATGCTCAATATTTATATCAAATTAAAGGTCTTGATGAAAGAAATACAATGGTTTTTAAATCAAGAAAATCGGACGAGTAGTTTTTGAGGAATCCTGTTTTATTTAATCAAGTATACAGCATTCGATGAAGCCCGACTGTCCATACACTGTGTGCATCCTTAATGGCAACAAAACCGTTGAATCAGCCTACACACACCGTGATACACACGCACAGCGTTCGTGCTCGTTTCCCTCATAAGAGCTTTTGAAAGGGTGTAAAAAATACACTCTCCGCTCAAAACTAAACACAATTACGGCTCAAAACTTTCACATATGATAGAAAAGAGGTAAAATTCATTCAGACACCGCTCTTACCTTTCAACTTGAAGATTTCACCTCGAAAAACGGTGTTTAATTTTTTATCTCTTCATAACTTCGGTTGTAGAGTAGCTGTGGAGATCGAGCAAGCATGGGCATGTAAAGGAGCCCTTTGACTTAATATGGAAACCCGTTTTCTTGTCAATCACAATGTACTCGGGCACGGATGCGCCCGATCTCGGAACACTTCGCGAAAGGCTGGGCGGGACGAGAGTGGTTCATTCATAAAAACCTAGGCTTTCGCACGTACTTCCGATTGCTATTTTATGTACATTGTTGGATAGCTGAGACTATAAGCTTTCCAATGAGCTATTACATGTAAGATTTCGACAGGTAAAAGTAACATAATTTTTTGATTTAAAATTTTGATGTTTTTTGTTGCGGGCGATGCGCTGTGCGTGTGGAGGGCTTCGGTCAAGCACGTACAAACTGAAAACCCTAGTTAAACCTTCCCTTTAATGTATATCTTGATTCAAAGAGAGTAATCATACTCATAGAGGCAGTTTTGCCAACATGACCAATGTTGTACCTTCCCTTTAACTCTTTCCTGCCGGTGCGCCGATTTAACGGCTCACGCGCACCCCGTAATTTGAGTTTTGACGATGCCCCGATTTATCGGCTCATCATGACGTACCTGACAACGGGTCTTGTTTTGACTTATTTTGACAACAGAATGTGCAACTAACCAATAAGAATTCAAGGTCATGCATTCCCACTGCAAATTAGCTAATAAATATTGTTTATTGACAACGGCACAGATGAAATACTACTCTGAGAGCTCCGATTGTGTTCATTGTTAACGTTAAGTAAATGGCGGTCTCCATGAAACTCACAACAATTGATGGGCAACGTATGCTATTTTCTTGGAATTATGACGTGGGCAGTGCTCATGGAGATGTTGATGGTGACATTGTTGACTTTGAACACCCTGACAGTGACGGAAGTTTTGATTTTCAGGGTAAAAACGACAGTAAAAGCTCTGAATCTGAGGTCATATGTACCGATTGCGATAGCGGTATAGCGATAGGCCTATACTATACATGGCACCATGACGCGACCGTGACAGCAAGCAATGTCCCAAGCAAATCGTGCTCATAGGACCAGCAATTGGGCGAGTAACAACACCAAAATTTTAACAGATGTTACAAATGATACTAATATTCTAATGATTCTACCAGCTGTCCAAATATTATATTGATTGTTTACATTATTGCATAACAGAAATAATATACAGTATGTTGTATCAAGGTTGCAAATTATGATTTTTGTTATATAAACAGGGGATTACAAAGCATTATGGGTAATATTATTATGCCCTGACATATTCTGACATAAACAAACCACTTTTGTTTATCATACAATGCATATTTGAAGACTTTCAAGCAATAACTTGCAGATTTATTGATATTTATTCTGAGGAACGATAAACATAAGTTTATATTTGAATGGCTGCAGTGCATTATGGGTAATCCCAAGATGATCCACATCTCAATATTCACACCCAGTGAGTCATAACCTTTATTTTGATACCTTACTCTCTTCAATTGGCAAAATATTAATTATTTCCACACTTGACCTTGATTGTTTACAGTATCAAATTACAATAATAAAAACAATTCCGTCCATACACATGAAATAATTCCGGGTAGAAAGAGTTAATGTATATCTTGATTTAAAGAGAGTAACCATACTCATAGAGGCAGTTTTGCCAACATTACCAATGTTGTACCTTCCCTTCAATGTATATCTTGATTCTAAGAGAGTAAGCATACTCATAGAAGCAGTTTTGCCAACATTACCAATGTTGCACCTTCCCTTCAATGTATATCTTGATTCAGAGAGAGTAAGCATACTCATAGAAGCAGTTTTGCCAACATTACCAATGTTGTACCTTCCCTTCAATGTATATCTTGATTCAAAGAGAGTAAGCATACTCATAGAAGCAGTTTTGCCATCATTACCAATGTGGTATCTTCCCTTCAATGTATATCTTGATTCAAAGAGAGTAAACATACTCGTAGGAGCAGTTTGGCCAACATTACCAATGTTGTACCTTCCCTTCAATGTATATCTTGATTCAAAGAGAGTAAGCATACTCATAGAAGCAGTTTTGCCAACATTACCAATGTTGCACCTTCCCTTCAATGTATATCTTGATTCAGAGAGAGTAAGCGTACTCATAGAAGCAGTTTGGCCAACATTACCAATGTTGTACCTTCCCTTCAATGTATATCTTGATTCAGAGAGAGTAAGCCTACTCATAGAAGCAGTTTTGCCAACATGACCAATGTTGCACCTTCCCTTCAATGTATATCTTGATTCAAAGAGAGTAAGCATACTCATAGAAGCAGTTTTGCCAACATGACCAATGTTGTACCTTCCCTTCAATGTATATCTTGATTCAAAGAGAGTAAGCCTACTCATAGAAGCAGTTTTGCCAACATGACCAATGTTGCACCTTCCCTTCAATGTATATCTTGATTCAAAGAGAGTAAGCATACTCATAGAAGCAGTTTTGCCAACATCACCAATGTTGTACCTTCCCTTTAATGTACATGTATCTTGATTCAAAGAGAGTAAGCATACTCATAGAAGCAGTTTGGCCATCATTACCAATGCTGTACCTTCCCTTTAATAATAATAATAATAATAATAATAATGTATAGATTTATATAGCGCACGTATCCACCAACTAAGTGGCGCTCAAGGCGCATTATATTATTATCCCTGCTCATAAGGCTCATAAGGCTCATAAATCATTCCTGAAACCATCTCAGCTCCCTGGGGAGTATACAGCTCAATTGCTGCCATTTCTAGCGCATATAGAGCAAACCATCTCTGCCTTCACAGGTACCCATTTAACCCCTGGGTGGAGAGAAGCAATTATGGTTAAGTGTCTTGCTCAAGGACACAGGTGTCACGGCCGGGGCTCGAACCCACACTCTGCTGCTGGCAACACCAGAACTTGAGTTCAGTGCGCTATATCTTGATTCAAACAGAGTAAGTATACTCATAGAAGCAGTTTGGCCAACATTACCAATGTTGTACCTTCCCTTCAATGTATATCTTGATTCAAAGAGAGTAAGCATACTCATAGAAGCAGTTTGGCCAACATTACCAATGTTGTACCTTCCCTTCAATGTCTATCTTGATTCAAAGAGAGTAAGCATACTCATAGAAGCAGTTTGGCCAACATTACCAATGTTGTACCTTCCCTTCAATGTATATCTTGATTCAAAGAGAGTAAGCATACTCATAGAAGCAGTTTGGCCAACATTACCAATGTTGTATCTTCCCGTTAAATCCCATCAGACTCAACAGGCCGTCTAGGCTAGCCTCCCCCTACATGCAGAAGCTATCCCAAAGTGACCACATGTCCTCCAGTGCCACACAATCCCTGCCCAAGGGACGCCGGCCCTTCTCAGCTGCCCCGGCAGGCCGCAGCTCAGCACGGGAACGCAAGAGGATTGACATGAAGTTCATGGTCGATGGGGGTGCTGGCCCTGGGGAGGAACAGGAGGAGATTGAGGAGGAGAAAGAGAGGGGCCAGGGGAGACCCAAGCTACGCCCGACGAGTGCTCCTGTTTATAAAACTAAGAGGTATGTCATCTACCAGAAGGCAGAAGGTTCATGCACTACTCAGTCAAACAAGTTTTACCCATTCTAGAACTCATTCAAATATCTTTATTCGCACCGTGCGTGGGCCGTTGAGGGCACATGTTGTTAGACCACTGTAGTGGGCGAAAGGGCAGCGATAGTGCATCTCGTTTTGTGTATTTTGCAATTGATGTGTTTATGGGCGGAATATCTCCAGCGATCATTGGCTGGCAGAAGTACACGCGTGCTTAGTACCATAACATACGCACATAAAGTGTACGCACAACGCTCACACGATGCAAAAGTGGCTATCATCAAGACACTGGATGCAAAGTCACTGCTAGAGGGCTACGATGTGCACTGAACGGATAATTAAGATGGGGTTGGGGTGGGGGGAGGAAGAGTGGCGTGTATAATGTATACTTCTTTTGAGATGTTAAAATGTCTGCACTAAGTAGATCTTGGGTTGGATTTATTTTATTTTTTTATTTTAACTGCAATGCCTAGTGGGTAATGCCAAAACTGTAGCTCTTTCAAACAGATTTATTTTTAAGTTTGGAAATGTTTATTTTGATTCTGTGTAGACCCTGGAGTGCCAAGTCTGCAACCTCCACTTCAGCCTCTCTGAGATCAAGACGAGCCAAAGCTCTGTACAAAGTGCAGCCCCACGTCATCAGAGCCACTGTCTACAAGAACGGAGAACAGGGTGAGGCTACACGAGTCACTGCACACTCAATGAAAACAGTAAGTCCATTTATCATACAGTGGTATATGGGTTGGGTGGGGGTGCCTCCCTTTTTTGGGTTTATTAGTTTCCTTTTTCTGACCCTCCATGTGCCCCTTCCTTCATGATGACATCAAAGTGTCCTTAACCAGTTTTTTTTGTCTGAGATGCTATTAATTTTGTGGAAATTTCAGTTCCAGGTATAAAGATGTTTTTGACAGACATACTATCAGTTTTAGGAGATTTCAGTCCCAGGAATAAACACATTTTTGTCTGTGGTTCTAACATCAATTTTACAATACAATACAATACAATGAAGGCATTTATATAGCGCTCTTACACAAACCGTATCACAGTGCTTTACAGTGAGATGCAAGTACAATTTAAAAATACACAGTGCCTAAAATAAATGAGTCTTGAGAGATGTTTTAAATTGACTCAATGAAGAAGCATGACGGATACCAGATGGTAGCTCATTCCAAATGGTGGGTGCAGCATTTTAGGTAATTTCAGATCAAAACCTTAAACTTTGTTGGTGCATGGGAAAAAAGGAAATATTTAACCCATCCTCTCACTCAAATGGATAATATTTACATTTCTTATTGCAGTTCCTGGAAGCCTGTACGATGAAGCTTGGCCTGCAGTTTGCTGCAAGACGTATCTTCCTCGTTGATGGTACCGAGGTGAAATTTCCTGAGGAGATTCCCAAGGATTCAGAGGTCTTCATCTCGTGCGGGGAACCGTTTAAGGATCCCTTTTCCAATGTGAAAGGTAAGGAAAACCTTTGCAGGGATTGCGCATTTCCCAACTGCAAAAATACCCCGCCATTTCCTCCGGGGTAGAGCTTGCAAATTGACCTGAAGTCAAGGATGGTGTCATCTCAATTATTCAAAAAGTAATGTTTTTCTCTTTCAGGTGATGCTCATAAGAAGTTGAACGCAGCTTGGACGATGAATGGCGTCATTCTCCCTACGGAGACGAAGAAGAAAACCAAATCTTCCCTCTCAAAGAGAATGAGGTAAAAACATAAAATGACAAATGCAGTTTTAATTAAGATTCGTTGAGACTCACTTAAGTGGGTAAATGACTGTTTGGAGATGAGTGGCTAATTTCACAGAGCCACTAAGCATGAAAATTTACTTAGCAAATTTCATTGGTTACCAGCCAAACTTTCATACAAAATGTATGCATTTCAATTGGTAATCTGTTTTATACTACTCAAGACAATTTAGGGAACACCGGAATAATCTCAGTTAAAGCAAGATCATTTATTTCAGATAAACACAATGTTTCACAGAATTGATGAGAAACAACTGCACAATGACACAGATGATAAAGGATGCATGTAGTGATTACACATTTCATGACATGACTACTGAAAGAGAGAGGGGCTTGCAAATGAAAATCCCGGTTCATGGAACATTTCAAACCTATTTGATGTTAAAAATCCGGTGTTCCCTAAATTGTTTTGAGTAGTATATATTGCTTAGCAAAATTTTATGCTTAACAGCTCTTAGACTGGTCCCCTGTCTATATCCTATCAAGGATATAGTCAGGCTCTAGGTGTATTAGTCAACGGATTTCATTGGATACGTTAATGCGTTGTGCAGAAGATCTGACGTCACGCTCTGAGGCTTGCGCGTTAGCTACCAAACAAGGTCAAAGTTCAGCATTGTGAAAAATATGGCGGCTGCACGGCCAGGATCTGGCGTAATTCACACGCGTCTAGCTTAAAGCGTGACGTCAGATCTTTAGGCTAAACAGCTGTATGAAAGGTTGGTGTAGTTGTACTTTCCTAGATTTTCTCCTCTGTGGATCCGGGTTCGAATCCCACTCCGACCCGAGCCAACATGCGGATTAGGTTTTTGAGTCTCTACTTGATCATGTGGGGGAGGGGGGGGGGGTTTCTCTGGGTTTTATTCTTTCCGCTTCTTATAATATCTTTTTAACTTCTTTTCATACTAAGCTTGTCCGTAAGTCTGAGATTCAACTTTTTTTTATTATCAATTTTCGTTATCAAACAGGAAAATGCTGGCATCCAAAATGCGGCGTGTCATGATTTTCCGTAATGGCGATGGCACAGAGATGGCTGAAACCACAGCATCGGCAGTCAATTTTGGCAGGGTATGTATGACTTATGTTCGTACTTCAATGGGTTGTTGTTGTTTTCTAATGGCCATTTAGTTTGTAAATCTCTTTGCAGAATGATTTGCAGAAAAACGGTTGAGTACTCTTTCGGTATAAAAAAGGGATTTTTAATGATCACCGATAGTGTAAAACTGGTTGCAATATTAATAATAATAATAATGTAATAATAATAATGATGTAGACTTATGTAGCGCACGTATCCACCAAACTGGTGCTCAAGGCGCATTACATTATTACCCCTGCTCATCAGGCTCATAAATCATTCCTGAAACCATCTCAGCTCCCTGGGGAGTATACAGCTCAATTGCTGCCATTTCGGTGCATATGGGCTAATCAAACACAACAACCAACTCTGCCCTCACAGGTACCCATTTACTCCTGGGTGGAGAGAAGCAATTATGGTAAAGTGTCTTGCTCAAGGACACAAGTACCCTTGTCGCAGTCGGGATTTGAACCCACATTCTGACGACTCAGCCATCAGAACACAAATCAGAAGCACCAAACCGCTCGACCATGGCACTCCTTGTATTGTACTCCTTGTATTGTACTCCTTGTATTGTACTCCTTGTATTGTACTCCTTGTATTGTACTCCTTGTATTGTACTCCTTGTATTGTGCTCCTTGTATTGTGCTCCTTGTATTGTGCTCCTTGTATTGTGCTCCTTGTATTGAACTCCTTGTATTGTGCTCCTTGTATTGTGCTCCTTGTATTGTGCTCCTTGTATTGTGCTCCTTGTATTGTGCTCCTTGTATTGTGCTCCTTGTATTGTGCTCCTTGTATTGTGCTCCTTGTATTGTGCTCCTTGTATTGAACTCCTTGTATTGAACTCCTTGTATTGAACTCCTTGTATTGTACATTTTGTATTGAACAAAGATTATAATTTTTGAGAAAAGTATTGATAATGTTGGCAAAACTACTTCAAGGAGTATGCTAACTTTCTTTGAATCAAGAGAGTAATTTTCAATTGTAATCTTATGGAAATGAAGAATTCAGTATGGAAATTATTTTACCAATTTAAACAAAATGATAGCACCTCAGGGATGTTTGGTAACATAATCAACTCAACATCAAGTAAGTTTTATGTATAACAATGACCAGTTTTTTTAATTTTTAATTTTTTTAAATTTACTGTCAGTCACCCCAAACAAGGCCAAAAAGCCACTAGAGTGTAAGGGTTACATTTGCGATAACATCCACCATTTAAGCAAGATTACATTTGATGATGTTTTTCTTAAACTTAATTAGATCGTAAGTTGGTGGAAAACAATCAGCAGAAGGTCGTTCCATTGTAATGCTGTTCTAGGGAAGAAGCCTTCCAAATGGAACTTACTCTTGATTTTGGGGAGTCGAAGATAGTGAGGGTGTTCACCTGCTTTTGTTTTTTGAGAATGCCAATGTTGTACCTTCCCTTAAAGTCAACGTTTAAGTTCCCTTTATGTTTTTGTTTATACTATATCGATGTTTATTTTTTTAATATTTGTCATTAGTTCCTGGATGATTGTACCCTGAGGCTGGGATTAACTTCTCCTGCTCGGATGATTTACTCGTGGACTGGCACCGAAGTGACTGACGTCAATGATGGTAACTTATTCCATATAAATCCCATAAACCAATATATTTGTTAAGTAATATAAGGAAGTGAACCAGTTATATTTTATGTATATTTTATGTTAATAATTGGCTGGTATCCAACAAAATGGGCTTAGCAAATTTCTTTTCTACTGAGTATTTTTTTCTTCTCAACTGCTCTGTGGAATTTTGCCTGGTTCATAATTTTGACGTTTTGGTCATAGAAACGGGACAAATAGGAACAGTGGCCAAAATAATATAACATTTTAAATTTGTTTTTCTAAATGGTTATTCATTTGGCTGGTGATGACAACATTTATTATTTCTCTCGCTTTTAAAATTTAACTACAAATTTTTAAGATTTTTGTAATTTGAAATTATTTTTTTCAAAAAATGTCTTAGTTTTTATATTGACTTATTTACATTGGTTTGCTTGCAGTCCCTCTGTTGGATCGGTGTCTTCAGACCAGTACGACCCATCTCTATGGCCCTGTATGGATCTCAAAGGGAGAGAGATTCAGCCCCAAAGGGGTCAAAGGTAAATCTTGGTGACCTATGGGGTCAGAGGTCAGCATGGTGTCAAATCATATGTAGAGACTTGAGTCAAGTCAGTGAAGAGCAAATATTGCTGCAACATTTCTGGGTGGCAAGAATTTCAGCAATATTTGTTTTGCTGTTGATGAAAAAAATATGTTGAAAAACAGTTGCCTGTGGAGGATTTATTTCTGGAAAGCACTGAGTATATATAAAGTACTTCATACATACATGTACGTCGGTGTAGGACAAATATCAAATGAACAACATTGGTAATGCTTACTCTCTTTGAAACAAGATATTGTTGTGTGCACGGAAGAAGTTCGTAAGGCTCTACAACCTTCTTCCGGGCAGACAAAGTACAACTTTTTGTCCCAGCAGAAGGTCGTATGCAATAAAATGGCTCCTTTAAAAAGAAAGTAGGGCATAACTGTAACATATTTGTTGCTAGAATTACTCCCAAGACATGTTTTTCCATTCCCATGCGGAATTTAACTTTCCTACAATGACTTATAAATGACAGAAAAACGACCAAACTTTCACACACAGTTTTCTTGAAACACAATTTTGCACATTAACCCTAACTCCCTAGGCCCATTTGCTTACACATAACCTGAATCCTTCCTAACTCCCTAGGCCCATTTGCTTACACATAACCTGAATCCTTCCTAACTCCCTAGGCCCATTTGCTTACACATAACCTGAATCCTTCCTAACTCCCTAGGCCCATTTGCTTACACATAACCTGAATCCTTCCTAACTCCCTAGGCCCATTTGCTTACACATAACCTGAATCCTTCCTAACTCCCTAGGCCCATTTGCTTACACATAACCTGAATCCTTCCTAACTCCCTAGGCCCATTTGCTTACACATAACCTGAATCCTCCCTAACTCCCTAGGCCCATTTGCTTACACATAACCTGAATCCTTCCTAACTCCCTAGGCCCATTTGCTTACACATAACCTGAATCCTTCCTAACTCCCTAGGCCCATTTGCTTACACATAACCTGAATCCTTCCTAACTCCCTAGGCCCATTTGCTTACACATAACCTGAATCCTTCCTAACTCCCTAGGCCCATTTGCTTACACATAACCTGAATCCTTCCTAACTCCCTAGGCCCATTTGCTTACACATAACCTGAATCCTTCCTAACTCCCTAGGCCCATTTTCTTACACATAACCTGAATCCTTCCTAACTCACTAGGCCCATTTGCTTACACATAACCTGAATCCTTCCTAACTCCCTAGGCCCATTTGCTTACACATAACCTGAATCCTTCCTAACTCCCTAGGCCCATTTTCTTACACATAACCTGAATCCTTCCTAACTCACTAGGCCCATTTGCTTACACATAACCTGAATCCTTCCTAACTCCCTAGGCCCATTTGCTTACACATAACCTGAATCCTTCCTAACTCCCTAGGCCCATTTTCTTACACATAACCTGAATCCTTCCTAACTCACTAGGCCCATTTGCTTACACATAACCTGAATCCTTCCTAACTCCCTAGGCCCATTTTCTTACACATAACCTGAATCCTTCCTAACTCACTAGGCCCATTTGCTTACACATAACCTGAATCCTTCCTAACTCCCTAGGCCCATTTGCTTACACATAACCTGAATCCTTCCTAACTCCCTAGGCCCATTTTCTTACACATAACCTGAATCCTTCCTAACTCACTAGGCCCATTTGCTTACACATAACCTGAATCCTTCCTAACTCCCTAGGCCCATTTTCTTACACATAACCTGAATCCTTCCTAACTCACTAGGCCCATTTGCTTACACATAACCTGAATCCTTCCTAACTCCCTAGGCCCATTTGCTTACACATAACCTGAATCCTCCAAAATCCTTCAGTAGTAAAGCAAGCACATGACATGTATGCACACATGTGTTTCTAATCTGTGATACCTGTACATGGCCAGGGACCCTCCCTGTATGTATGGAGCAATAAACAGTGTCTACTGACCCAAGCACTGACCTTGCAATCACTACAACAAACATGGATGTACATGTACCATGGAAAGGCAAGTGTGCCTAATAACCTCAATCCTACAAAATCCTTCACTTTAGCAAAGAGCATGTAGCATGTAACCTCAATCCTTCAAAATCCTTCACTTTAGCAAAGAGGATTTTGGAGGATTTTGGAAGGTTAAGGTTAATGAAATTTATGCAATTGTAGAAAACATGGTCTGGAGGCATGGCCCAAGAAAACAGTTAAGCTTGTATAGGGATGCCTTATAATAAACAGATAAAGTTGAAGACTTACATGTAAATTACAATATTAAATCAAACAAATTAACAGAGTTACAAAACAAAACAGAACAAGAAACGTATGACCTTTTGCCGGTCACACGATATACATTAAAACAACCAACCTGTGAAAGGAAATATAATTCACATTACCAACATTGTACCTTCCATTTACAGAAATGTTTTAATTTACTCACCTACTGTCCTCAGTGTTTTTTTAATGTATTTTTTATTGCCTTATTTTTCAGCGTTTCTGGAGACCACCATCAAACATTGTAAGCAGAAACTCCAAGCCGCCCATACCTACAAGAAGCAGCTACAGTACGGCCTGGCTGGCGAGACTCAACAGGTCAAGGTCATTGAGATACTCTCCAAGACAGAACAAGAACTTGAGAAGGAATTGCAAGAGGTATGCCTAAACGTCAGGCCTGTGTGTACTGGTTTTAAGGTTTTCAAACCTCTCAAACATTTATTTTCCTCTTGAAGGGACAATATCGTCACGATCAGAGCACACTTTCAACAGGGCATGGAATCGGTGTCCTAGTTTAAGATGAACACAGTGACTAATAATTACTGGCTCATTTATGCAGCAGCAACAGTAATGTGACCTTATCATGTGGGGTATTATGGCAGTCACCGAGTTAATCTAAAACTGGCATTCCGATTCCATGCCCTGTTGATCGTGACGATATACTGCCCCTTTAAGGAAGGTTAGAGATTTCACCAGTCTTTGGTCAACTCCACCTTTTTTCAATTTACTCTGATTGACTTCAGGAGATGATCAGAGTATACTGATTGCAACGTTGATTTGTCAAACCACCAGTTTCTTTTCAGGACCAACACAATTCGTACAACTCAGCAGAAAATTTACATAGTACTACTTGCAATCCTTCCCAGATTTTACTTCCATCATGCAAATCTTCAAATCTTAATTCGTTTCCTTGTTTTCATAATCAGACGGAGGATGGAATTGATGAATTCAGTGAGGCCAAGAGAAAACTTCAGGAAATCTTAGATGAAATCCAGGAGTCTGCAGTGCAAGAAGAGGTAAAACCAGTATAACGGGACGTATTCTCCGGGCTCAAATTTACTCTTCTGAATTCTGTTTGGAGAACAAAAATGCTCTGACCAGGGGCCAATAACACAGAGCTGCTACGCAGAAAATTTTGCTAAGCAAATATTTTTGCTAAGCAATATAAAGCTGACTACCACCTAAAATCTATACAGTTTGTATGAAAGTTTGGCTGGTAACCAAAACAATGTACTAAGCAAATTTGTCGGCTTAGCAGCTCTGTGACATTGTAAACAGCACATATACATCATGCATACTTTTGTTTTGAGAATCCCGCCGTTGGTTACACAGTCCTGTGCAATGATAATAATAATAATAATAATGTGTGGACTTATATAGCGCACGTATCCACCAACTAAGTGGTGCTCAAGGCGCATTCTTTTACGTGCATTACACAACACACGGGACCTACGGCTTTACATCCCATCCGAAGGACGAAGCAATTATGGTTAAGTACCTTGCTCAAGGACACAAGTGTCACGACCGGGGCTCGAACCCACACCCTGCTGCTGGCAACACCAGAACTTGAGTTCGGTGCGCTAGACCGCTCGGCCACGAGATATTAACTCTGCATTTGCTAAGGCTGTGTGTTTTTGGATATTTCAGGAACCGGATACCTGAAATTGAAAATCTTTGGATACCCAGGTATCCGTAAACAACACATAAAAACACAAAAATAAATTTGTAAAAACACATAAACACTCGACCTCAGTTTATTTTTAATAAGGAATCCCGCTAAGCTGTGATTATTTATCAAATGTCCAAATGATATTATTCAACATTATATTACATGTTATGGTAGTGATACCCATTTCTTCATTTAACACCAGGAATAAAGCTGTGCGTTTTCGGTTATTTCGGGAACCCGATACCTGAAATTGTAAAAAAAATTGTAAAAACACATAAATACTTCCGAATGTATAAAATAACCAATATGAACACAAGTTTCTCTTGAGTCATAATAAATGTGGATTTACTGTAATAATTTCCTGCCTCTATGTTAAGGGAGCGTCTCAAAAGTCGGGCACGTTCGAGGCGCAAAAGAACATTCCAGTTGGCATATGCCCGCGGTCCAGTGGACCGCTGGAACGTTCCACTGGACCGCGAGATCATGCCGAACAAGCGTTGCTCTGAGAACGTTCTACCAGTACTATTATTCACAGTTGGTTCACTCATTGGGTGATCATGTAGGCCAATACCGATATGAAGTTACACACAGGACTGTGACTTTTTGCAGATTGTTTTGTTCTTTTTACAAATTCCCGTTTGATGCCTCATCCTCACGACAAAGGTATGTTTTCTTTGTTGTTATTCGGTTTACGTTAAGGTGAAAATATGTTGTTTCCAACCTAGAATTAGCTGCTTGCGATAATCGTAGCGAAGGTTTGGGCTTTCATCAATCAATAACAAATGAAAGCTGTTACCTTAAGCTACGATCGTCGCAGCCTGTTACTTTACGTAGATTATGAACACTGCATTAAGTTGGTAGTGGTGTTATTAACTATGGTGATTTTTGTAGATTCGGGCATCTGCCTTAACCATAATTGCTTCTCTCCACCCAGGGGTTAAATGGGTACCTGTGAGGGCAGAGTTGGTTGATTAGCCCTATATGCGCTGTAATGGCAGCAATTGAGCCGTATACTCCCCAGGTAGCCGAGATGGTTTCAGGAATGATTTATGAGCCTTATGAGCCTTATGAGCAGGGGTAATGATATAATGTACCTTGAGCACCACTTAGTTGGTGGATACGTGCGCTATATAAGTCCACACATTATTATTATTATTAATAACGTCAGTAATAGTAAGTACATGGGTAAGGGGATATAGAATATAAAACATGTCAGTACCCATCACAAAGTCTATAAAGACAACCTCATATAGGCCTCTATGATTTTCATCAATAATTAGCCTAACGTAAGCCTAATTTGTGTCAACATTTTCATCACCTTGGCCGATTGTCATCAAGTCACTCATAACGTTAATCTGTCCCTAGTATAATTTAAAAATAAGTCTATTGATTAAGTATGTCATGGGTAAAAAAATACAAAATTAAGGATGGTTTTTCACCATTACTCACTGCGTCCATGCTCACCACCAACACTCCGACAGCCATTTTATTATTACGTTTGTGTGAGCACAACACAGGCCCAAATTTGCAATTGGGTCACGTCGTACCGGTCCAGCCGAACGTTCCATAGGAACGATCCTACGAGAGAGAATCTTATGGGAGAGTTCCGACAGAACGTGCCCGCGGTCCAAACACAGGCCCAAATTTGCAATTGGGTCACGTCGTACCGGTCCAGCCGAACGTTCCATAGGAACGATCCTACAAGAGAGAATCTTATGGGACAGTTCCGACAGAACGTGCCCGCGGTCCAACGGACCGGTCCAGTTATGCCAGATGGAATACTCTACTGATCCAATTAGAACGTTCCGACCGTTCTGACTTTTGAGACTCTCCCTAAAAGTGACACGTATATAGCACCCCCATTCCCTACAGAAAAAAAAGTAACAAAAAACCAGAGACTTCCGTTTGTGTGGCTTAAATATTCAGTCAAAATTGTCAAAAGTTATTTATGGGTAATTGGAACTGGGTAATGACAATTTTGGTTGGGTACCCAGATACTCAGCACAACCTTAGCATTTGCCCCAATTTTGCTTGACAAGATCAATTTGCTCGGCAATATTTTTCTCTTTAAAGTAGTTCTATGAAAGCTTGTATCACTTATCAATTTGTATTTCACACCAGGATGGTGGTTCCAACTATACCATGAAACACATCAAGGAATTTGACTCTTCGCACAGACTGGTCGGTCAACAAGGCATCAGACTTAAGGTATGTGCACCCAGTTTTCATGATTTGCAACCCAGAATGGGCTTAAAGGGGCCTTGCTAGGTGCTGGGTTCTGGGTTAATGGTTGCAGTGGGATTGTGTACTGCAGGCTGTGCATATACATCACATCAAGGAATTTGACTCTTTGGCCATTCAACAAAGCTTAAGGTATATTCACCCAGTTTTTATGATTTGCAACCCAGAATGGGTTCTGGGTGAATGGGTGAATGGGTGCAGTGGGATTGTGTACTGTAGGATGCTGGCTGTGCATATACATCACATCAAGGAATTTGACTGTTTGGCCATTCAACAAGGCATAAGGCTTAAGGTACTGTATGTTCACCCAGTCATGTCTGCAACCCAGAATGGGCTAAGGGGGCATACTGGGTGCTGGGTTAATGGGTGAAAGGGGATTGTGTAATGTATGATGCTGTCTGTGCTTATAAAGGAATTTGACTCTGTGCATAAAATAGTTGGACAACAAGACATCAGGCTTAAGGTACATGTATATATGTTCACCCAGTGGCCTTGTCTGCAACACAGAATGGGCTAAGCAGAGCTGCCAACCAGTACGATTTTGTCATATTTTGTACGATAAAATGATTAAAATACGACACTACCATATACATGTAAAAAATACGATTTCTTTAAAAAAAATGCCAACTAAAAAATTACATTGCCTGGTTACTACTTCTTTCCGTCTGCGCGCACAAACCTTACGGTATTTTTCTGCAGGAGAAAACAATTAAGTTCCAAAAGCCGGAGAAAGGCGCGGGTTAAGTTTCTTGTAGTCGTTACCGATCGCACCCACTAGTGTTGATGAAACAAAGTACTGGCTGAATTCCTACTTGGCAACCTAACGAATTTTCCTATTGGCTGAATTCCGACATTATGTAGGAATTCAGCCAATAAACAAATTAAATGTAGTAACATATGCCGCGTAACAAATTTTCCTACTGGCTGTCTGCCTTCGAACCTAATTACCATGCACGCAAGCGATTTAATGTGGGTTTCCCAGTACAGTACTGATTGGGTACCAATTGATATGATACGTGTTTACTATACGTTTTGGTTTTATGGGCACCAGCGGTAAGCCAATTTTGCCGTCTTGTTACGTCTACTGGAATAGCTTTTTAACGTTTGTTTGCATTTATAACAACAGCAAAACGATCGTTTTTTTCTCGTCTAATGGTGGCATTTGTTATGCAAGATATAATGAAGGGCACAGCAATTTATTGCCGTGAAATGTCACGGTGATTTTGGGGGCATCGCAGCAATGGCACAGACCGACGGCAATTTCAAGGCCTGCGTGTACTGAGTGTACGTTATCGCTCGTATGCGTGCACCACGTGTTGTGTTAAGTTCGTGAGTGTGCATGCAGCGTATGTGATCAACATGGCGACCTCCGTGAGGTGATTTTCGTCGTGCGAGGTGCAAGGGTTTTTTGTTTTTCATCAACATCGGCATTGTTTTTATTAAGAATACGATTTTTGTGTTAAAAATAGTATTTTTGGGGATTGTGAATACAATTTTTTGTCTGCTGGGGTTGGCAGCTCTGGCTAAGGGGCATGCTGGGTGCTGGGTTGATGCAACCCAGTAAGGAGTCTGAAAACCCAACTTTTATATTTTGATTTTACTGTTCAAACTGGGAGTTCTCCAGCTGCACCCCAAACTGGCGCTTGGCAGGTTTGCAGCATGAGAGTGGAACGTTTTTTTTACCATCAAATGATACAGAAATGTGCCCCTTTCTCTTCCTATGGTAGGTGTATGAGAATGGACAAGATGATGGTGCTGAGACGGTGTTTTTCAACATAAGAGAGGCATCCAAAGGCATCGGTAATAGCCATGTGTTACTTCTACAGAGAGTAAGTCATAATTGTCTTAATTGATCATGTTGCCTTTAGGCCAAACAAAAATAATATATTCTCTGGTTTCTGGTCTCCATGCGCGTCGCCTCAGACCCACGTGTCGGCATTTTTAATTTTCTTTTTTTTGCCGAGGCTGGAAGGAAAAATAGTCTGGCACCTTTTTATGAAATGAGAATTAGAACTGTCATTGTCATTGTGTATACAGGGAATATGACCAAGATGGCTGCGGTAACCCACATGATTTTATTGCAAACAAAACTGATAATGATAGTAATGTTTACTTTCTCTTCAAAAGTTACTGGACGTGATAACTCGCTGTGCCCCTGTCAAGAAAAACACAACAGCACTGAGTAAAGTAGTGACCAAAATATTTGACCGAGAGGGCAAGGAATTGACTGACGTCTCAGCATTTAAGAATGACCAGGAGGTATGGTCATCATTTGGAGAACCCTTCATAGATCCAAACGGTTAGTACCTGTCTATACTGCTTTTCCAGTGGTGTGTTCTTTTTGTCCTGTCAGAATAACAAGGTCGTAACTTAAAAATTGCAACAAGGTCGTATGTGCAATAGTGCATAAATTTGCATACATTAACCCTCCTATAGGTTTAACAATCAAAGACACTCAAAATTTGTATGTCACTCCCAACCCATTGACTTTGTGCAGTGCACTCAAATAAATGCAAGGACATGTGGCTCTGGTAGGAGGTCAAACCAAAACCACTCAACTGTAACTTATGCAGTATATACACAGCTCTGTGTGACTCTGCATATAACTTGTAAGACATACACAAGTGTGTTTGACTTTGCCACTATCTCCAGCACTCTTATACACATGTGTGAACAATTGGCAATGCAACCAAAAATACTCAAGTGACTGTCTGTGGGTGCGGTGCTTACTGGGCCAAATTTCAGCCTGGGCGTAGGAGGGTTAAAACAATTGAGTTGAACAACGTTATATCTTCTTCCATAGGTTTGTGTGTTCATCCTGGAACTCTGTAAAAAGATGCGATCTTATTGCACTGAGCAAAATCCATGTCTGCAACAAGGTCGTAGCTATAATATGACCTTGTTGCACTGATGCAACGTTTTGTGCATATCGGAGCCCTCTAGTGGTGTAAATGCAGTCAGTGTCTTGATAATAGGGCACTTTTTGGTCAAATGAGTATTGCCCATACACTCCATGTTATGGTGCTATGTGTTAACAGCCACTGATACCTGGAGAAATTGCTCACATCAACTGCACTATCATGACACACTGTTGTTGCCCTAATGATCAGCAGTGATCTAAAAACATGCGCCCCCATCAGTCTATGCACGGAACGGACTCAGCATTAGTAGATGAACCAGACCGTTAAGACAATCTGATTGGTGCAGACATGATCACATGGGGGCCATTAATAGCCCATATAGACCGGTCATCTTCAAAATCAGCTTTCCATGTGTTTGAATGATACGGCACATGTAATTGAATAAGTCCATTCTTAAAAAAAAAGAGAAAAGAAGTTTCACATTGATCTATAAAGTTGCCTTTATATTTTAATTTTGAGGGAATTTATCAGACATTTTGTTCCTTTCTGTAGTATTCTGTCTTCAGTTGACACTTGACAAGGCACAGGGGATGTCTTTATTCCAAGAGAGAAACGTAGCAGTCCGGGAACCACTCAGCTCCGATGATATAACTAAGGGAGAAGAAAAGTAAGTAGGCAGCCACAATCCAGGACAACCTCTGACCTTTCCCCTTCCCATTATTGTTCAGGCATGCAACTTTTCAGCTGATCAGCTGATTTCCTCTTTTTTTCTTTAATAATAGTACTATAGAAAACTGAAAAACACTACAAAGTTTTGTGTGCTCGGCCATTTTCTCTTTTTTTGTAATTACAAAGTTGCATGTCTGATTGTTGTCCAGTATGTCTTCAGGATGTGGGGCAAATTGTGGCTTCATTAGGTGTGAAAATTCCTTTGCATTTCTGCGAACACAACAACATTGCATAAGGGACGTTTGCTGACGTGTTGTACAGCATACCTCCCAACATGTACGATTTTGGCATACTTTTTACGATTTTTCACCCATTTTACGCTTTTACGATTTTATTCTTCATTTGTACGATTTTTGGCAATGCCGTTTTTAAAGTTTTGTTAAAAATCTTTTTTAATTTGTTATTTTTTTTATTTCGCGCGCCATAGGCCGTGCAAGTCTCATGGGCGAGACTTAACACAGTCTATTCCTGTGTGGTCTGTTGTTCCCGGTCGTGCGGTCCGCATAATCGCATTCACTGTAATACGTTCGATCTCTGAAGGGTAAAGGAGGGACTGTCAACTAGTTTATGAATAGACGACGTGCGTGCAAACTGATACTCTGTGGAAGCGTGGCTTCTGTACACACGATATGTATGCAGAATGAAATAGGTTTTACTCTGACAAGATTTGACCATACCTTTCTCTGTGTGCATTGCGACACGCGACACAATGACTACCGGCTTGAAGAAAGTACTATTTTTGAAAACTGAATGTTGGGAAGTCTGGTACAGGCCTGGAATTTCATTCTTATAGAGACAAGGCCACTTTTCCTGAGTAAAGAGCACTTCCATTAAAATATCAGAATGTCTGTGAGAACTTTTTGAAGCCCAGGGGCACCGAGGCTAACACCAGGGATACGGAAGACTATAGCCTCTGTGAAATTCCAGGCCTGGTCATATATAAAATATATTGGCCTCTCGCAAATTTGGTGTGGGTTTTTATGGCAGGAGCAGTGCTTGTGACGTCATTGTCGAATCGCACTATTGGTGGGGGTTCTCTGAGAGTGTTGAACCTGATTGATTGTAATGCACTGGATGGATACATCATTCATACTTTGAGCAAAGTGTCTGCCTTGTCCTCCCCCCTAATCCCCTTCCCCTACCAATGTAGCCTTGTAGATGTAACTTGTGAGCCGGGGTCAATTTCATAGACCTTCTTAGCAGTAAAATATGCTAAGCACAGGAAAATTTTGCTTAGCAAAAACAGGTTACCAGCCAAAATGTCACGTGAAGTATACGGTTTGCTCCTGATTCCCTGCTATTTTTTGCTTAGTAAACAAATTTGTTAAGCAGAATTTTCTGCTTAGTAACTCTATGATATGGAATGCCATGGTCGAGCGGTTTAGTGCATCGGATTTGTGTTCTGAGGGCTGAGTCGTCAGAATGTGGGTTCGAATCCCAGCCGTGACCGGGGTGCTTGTGTCCTTGAGCAAGACACTTTATCATCATTGCTTCTCTCCACCCTGGAGTAAATGGGTACCTGTGAGGGCAGAGTTGGTTGTTGTGTTTGAATAGCCCATATGTGCCGAAATGGCAGCAATTGAGCTGTATACTCCCCAGGGAGCTGAGATGGTTTCAGGAATGATTTATGAGCCTGATGAGCAGGGGTAATAATGTAATGCGCCTAGAGCACCAGTTTGGTGGATATGTGCGCTATATAAGTCCACATGATGATGATGATGATGATGATATTGGACCCTGGTGGTTGTCAAGTTATTTCTTCCTGTCTTGTTTCCTCTGACCAGACCCAGTCACTGGGAGGCAACCATCGGATTCCCAATCCTCTACGAGTACGAGGAGTTGACCTATGACCTCAACAAGGACATCCTGGAGAGCAAACAACTCACGGTGGACAAACATGAACTGGACATCACTGGTCACTTCCTACAACACAAGGTGAAGATTGAAGGATTTGATGTAGCGATATTATACACTCACTGGCCAAAAGTATTGCAACTGTAATTTGTACGAGACATTGCCTAGACGGATGGCTGCAATTATCAGGTCACGTGGTTACCCGACAAAGTATTGAAGGACTTTGTTTCCGAGCAAGAACAGTAAAAAAGAACATTGACTTCAAAACACAGGCACTTTCAAGAAGTCTTAAGTAGTGTAAATAAAATAAAATAAATTATTGTAACACAGTTCTCCAAACTGAACTTCAGTGTGAATTTCAATGTTGCAATACTTATGGCCAGTGAGTGTACGACCCATGAAATTAAATTTAAAGCATTTAATGAATTATGTAACTGCCCCCCTCCCCCCTGCATAAAATACAAGCTCTAATATCACATGTACTCATGAATATTCAATGGCAAATCCATTTCTTATTGAACCCACAGGATGACCCTAGTAAGGTGCTCTACTGTGAGCTGGCTCTTCAACCTAAGAAGAAGCAAGGAAGCAGAGACGTCTGGCCTTCAAGGTCCCAGACTTGGGTCATAAATAAGGTCAACTTCTAATATGAAATGTCAACTAATTATTACCATTTATTGCCATGTTTTTTAATTTTATTTTACCTGCAATTTCTCAACTTTTATTTTAATCAGATCATTGCAAATTTCCTTTTTAGAAAGGAAAACAAATTCTTTGAAATATTTCATGAAAAGTATTTGTCAGAAGCTTCAGGAAATATTGACTGTAAAACCATAATAATAATAATAATGTGTGGACTTATATAGCGCACGTATCCACCAACTAAGTGGTGCTCAAGGCGCATTATATCATTACCTCTGCTCATAAGGCTCATAAGGCTCATAAATCATTCCTGAAACCATCTCAGCTCCCTGGGGAGTATACAGCTCAATTGCTGCCATTACAGCGTATATAGGGCTAATCAACCAACTCTGCCCTCACAGGTACCCATTTAACCCCTGGGTGGAGAGAAGCAATTATGGTTAAGTGTCTTGCTCAAGGACATAAGTGTCACGGCCGGGATTAGAACCCACATTCTGCTGCTAACACCAGAACTTGAGTCCGGTAAGCTAGACCGCTCGGCCACGACACTCCATGCTTCATTTTGAAGTATTAGTTTTTCATACCTCATGCAAATAACAACGTTCGGATAAAATGGAAATTACTGAAACCATGGACGATACATCTTTAAATCCCCTATTCGCACCGTGCATGAGCCGTTGAGGGCGCATGTTGTTAGATCACTGTGGGCGAATGGGCAGCGATAGTGCGTCGCGTTAGGCGTATTTTGCAGTTGATGTGCGTACACGTGGAGAGCCATGGTCGAGCGGTTTAGTGCATCGGATTTGTGTTCTGATGGCTGAGTCGTCAGAATGTGGGTTCGAATCCCAGCCGCGACCGGGGTGCTTGTGTCCTTGAGCAAGACACTTTACCATAATTGCTTCTCTCCACCCAGGAGTAAATGGGTACCTGTGAGGGCAGAGTTGGTTGTGTTTGATTAGCCCATATGCGCCGAAATGGCAGCAATTGAGCTGTATACTCCCCAGGGAGCTGAGATGGTTTCTGGAATGATTTATGCACCTGATGAGCAGGGGTAATAATGTACAGCGCTTTGATACCTTGTTAATTCGACATTATTATTATTATTATTATGAATATCACCGGCAATCATTGGCTGGTAGAAGTACATGCTCATGTAGTACCATAACATACAATGTACACACATAAAGTGTACGCACAACGCTCACACAACGCAGAAGTGGCTACCATCAAGACACTGGGTGCAAATTCACCGCTAGAGGGCTACGATGTGCACTGAAATTATTGGTAATTTTCATCAATTTTATGTTTTCAGATGATGTTTTTAATTATGAATTTAATTTGTTTACAGAGGGGTCAGATTTACTGTCGAGCCATGCCCCAACTAGCCCTGGCTGTTATCGACAAATGGAAAGTAGACAAGCAGTTTGCGGACGGGGAGACAACGGCGCAAGGACTAGCAGTTGGACTAGAAAAGAAGTAAGACATGCTTAAGCCCCCCCCCCCCCAAAAAAAGTCTCTGGTTTCTGGTCTCCGCACGCGTTGCCTCAGACCCGTGCGTCGCCTCAGACCCGTGCGTCGCCTCAGACCCATGCGTCGGCATTTCTTATTTTCTTTCTTTTTTTTGCTATGAAATGATGTCCAATTGCAGCCAAAATTGCTGGATCGATTGGAATTCTGCCGTGCTGTGCTTTAAATGACTTTTTTTACATAGGGGTATGAAGGTTTGCCCGATTTGTGAGGTCTCTCTTAGCCACCGTACTTTGTATATGGGAAATTTGGTCCCCGTGTCTCAAATGTATGACGTATTTCCCTGTGGGAAAAAAAAGAAAAAAAGATGGCTGGAAAAAAAAAAGAAGCTACTTCACCGCACTGATTTTGAAGCCAACCGATGACCAGAAACCGGACTTTTTTTATTGGCATAAAAGATTTGATCTCATCGGTATTTGAAAACTTATGTTCATTTCAACCCTCAAGGTTTCAAGAAATATTTATATACAATTTCATCACAACAGGTGCTCACGTTTTAAAAGACAAAAAATTTTCATGTCTGTGATTTCTCAGGATTTTTCCTGATTTCAGGATTTTGTATAAATCACCCTTGGCCTCAAAATTTTCTTGAAAGAAGAGAAGTAGCCGCCAAGGAAAGAAAGAAGTAGCCTGTATTGTTTCCAAACCTCTAGTTTCTTGTTTGTGGGGATGTGGAGAGTCTTTAAATCCTCCAAAATTAAACATCCAGGAGGTTCAGGGGGCGCTTTGTGCTCTAGATGAAAGGGAGACCCAGGCCTGCTACCCACAATAGGTTCAGGGGGCTTTGTCCTCTAGACCAAAGGGAGACCCAGGCCTGCTACCCACAGGAGGTTCAGGGGGCTTTGTCCTCTAGACCAAAGGGAGACCCAGGCCTGCTACCCACAGGAGGTTCAGGGGGCTTTGTCCTCTAGACCAAAGGGAGACCCAGGCCTGCTACCCACAGGAGGTTCAGGGGGCTTTGTCCTCTAGACCAAAGGGAGACCCAGGCCTGCTACCCACAGGAGGTTCAGGGGGCTTTGTCCTCTAGACCAAAGGGAGACCCAGGCCTGCTACCCACAGGAGGTTCAGCGTGGCTTTGTCCTCTAGACCAAAGGGAGACCCAGGCCTGCTACCCACAGGAGGTTCAGGGGCTTTGTCCTCTAGACCAAAGGGAGACCCAGGCCCGCTACCCACAGGAGGTTCAGGGGCTTTGTCCTCTAGACCAAAGGGAGACCCAGGCCCGCTACCCACAGGAGGTTCAGGGGGCTTTGTCCTCTAGACCAAAGGGAGACCCAAGCCTGCTACCCACAGGAGGTTCAGGGGGCTTTGTGCTCTAGATGAAAGGGAGACCCAGGCCCACTACCCACAGGAGGTTCAGGGGGCTTTGTCCTCTAGACCAAAGGGAGACCCAGGCCCGCTACCCACAGGAGGTTCAGGGGGCTTTGTCCTCTAGACCAAAGGGAGACCCAAGCCTGCTACCCACAGGAGGTTCAGGGGGCTTTGTGCTCTAGATGAAAGGGAGACCCAGGCCCGCTACCCACAGGAGGTTCAGGGGGCTTTGTCCTCTAGACCAAAGGGAGACCCAAGCCTGCTACCCACAGGAGGTTCAGGGGGCTTTGTGCTCTAGATGAAAGGGAGACCCAAGCCTGCTAACCATTTTTCAGGATTTTTTACTTTTGTCAAATCACACCTGTGACTCTTACATGTTTTATATGTTTTTTTGCTGTTCAATAATTTTGTGTAAATATGAAATGACAATATCATTTGTCAGAATGATTGATATGTGTACCAACTTTATACCAAGAAAGCATTTTGATAATAATTGATTAATTTTATAATCAAATTGTATCTTCACTTTAAATTAGTTTTGTGTAAATAATGAAGCATTTGTTTTATGAATGATATTATTTTGTTTTGACAGACAACCTGGGAATCCCTATCAGCAGTGGGTATTCAGTGAAGACGGTTTCATTTACTCCATGGTGAGTTCAATCATTTATTTTTTAAATTTTGAAAATATGTTAAGTTACTCTAGCCGAAGGGAACACTGGCCTGGGCCTAATTTCATGGCACTGCTTACTGCGGAATTCTGCGCTTACGGCGCATAGAATCACACGCTTTTTATGGCGCCGTAAGCGCAGAATTCTGTGGTAAGCAGCGCCATGAAATTGGGCCCTGTCCCAGTGGAACAACCAGCATTCCTCTGGATACAAAGGATCACTCCTCTAGTAACATTTGCTGCTCTTGTTGGAACATTTTTCAACCTCATCATCTCCTGTTGCATGTTTTTGAGTGGAATGATTTGGAACAACCGTCAGACCCAAAACAGTGTTTCTGCAAGAATACTTTGTGCTCTTATGTCATGTCAAGGTTTCATTTCGGTTTGCGGTAACACCATGTGTTGATCTCAACTATCACGAAGCTGAGGTATGGGTTCTGAAAAGAACTCGTATCTCAACTGTCGCTAAGTGAGATTATGGTTCAAGGGAGAACCAATGTCGAGCAACTCATTTTCTCTACTGTCGCTAAGTGAGAAATATGGTTCAGGGAGAACCATGGGGACTTCACGGGGTTATTCTCCAGGCAATTTGTTTCCCAACTATCGCTAAGTGATAAATATGGTTCAGGGAGAATATGGTTCAGGGACTTCACGGGTTATTCAGAACCTTTACCTCAGCTTCGCGATAGTTGAGATAAACACATGGTGTTACCGCAAACCGAAATGATATCGATATTTCACCATGCAAAGCCTCATATCTTATGTCAAGGTTTCGTCTTAAAAAGTTGTATGATATTGTGAAATTTCCAACAGGCTGAATCTGAGCTAGTACTTACTTACATCGAGGCTAAGTCACAAGACGACGATGCGGCTACCATGGAGATGATGATGGGATTCAACCAGCAGCCGACGGCCGAGACATCCGAACAATCCAAGGAGAACTCCGCGGAGGGTTACGAGGCGGACCCAGACTTTGATTCTTATGATGAGGATCGGCAGGAAGGTGAGGAGGGAGAGAAGAGTGATGAGACAAAGAAGGAGAAAGATCGCGATCCGTTCCCAGGACAGGTCTATGCCGTGGCTGTCATCCCTAAACTGCCGGCCAGACATCCATGGGCCAAAGCCCAGAGGTAAGTACTTTTTTCACTACCAATCCAGGGCACCAATCCAGATTTGGCCATAGCCCCTGCCCTCCTGGAAATCTCGATAAACCTGACTCTTCACCCTCACCAACATTTGTTTCTTGTCCTCACAACAGGTGGGCGCTGAAGCAGGAAAAACTAGAGAATCTTGGCCAGTGGAAGCACACCAAGGCCCAGAACCCGCTGTGGAACAAGCTAGCCTACTCCTGGCCGGTCAATGCCAAGGGGGAATGGAACGAGGACTGTGATTGGCCGATGGAGGGTTACCTCATCCCTTATGCTCCACCCATCAAGAAGATGAGCAGGAAAGCTAGCACTGAGGTTGAATTGGCTGACGGCGGGGAACAGAATGCATCTGCTATGAGAAGTACGTTTCAATTTTGTTGTTTTTGTTGTTGATCTCTTGCCTCGTAACTCACTCAAATTAGATTTCTGCTTGTGACAATGCTGTACTATTAAGTAAACGTGTTCCATGATTTTCTCTAAAATATTTGTTTGTGCTTTCACACATACAGCTGTTCCGTTACGACTGCGAGTCCTCAAGAACGGAGAGAAGGATGTTCAGAGGATGGCCCATGTGATAGGACCTGACCTTACAAATGTAAGTGGTACCAGACCAGTCACTGTCTACCCATCTTGATTTTTTCCTATACAAGCGTACATGATCATATTGAGGCTGGAAGGAAAATAGACTGGCCCCTTTGATGTACTTTGATGTAACTTTATGTCAGATACCTGTAAAATAGTAGTTATTGGTGTTGCGTTTCAAACCTAGCAGGTTCTTTCTCATTTGTCATTTTGCCTTAGAGAAAGAACCTGCTAGGTTTGAGACCTAAGGCCAATAACTATTTTGCATTTATATACTACGGGTCCTTTAGGTTGGTAAGCAGTTTGCAATCAGCTAATTCTCTATATCGTTGTGTGCCCGGAAGAAGGTCGTAAGGCTCTACGACCTTCTTCCGGGCACACAAAGTACAACTTTTTGTCCCAGCAGAAGGTCGTAAGCAATAAAATGGCTCCTTTGAAAAAAAGTAGGGCATTACTGTTACATATTTGTTGCTAGAATTACTCCCAAGACATGTTTTTCCATTCCCATGCAGAATTTTACTTTCCTACAGTGACTTTTAGAAATGGCAGAAAAACGACCAACCTTTTACACTCAGTTTTCTTGAAACACAACTTTGCACATTAATTGCATTCGACCTTTTGCCGGTTACATTTTTGTTACGACCATCTTCCGGGCACACAACAATTTGTCAAATACCTATATGAAGTTTACAAATCACTTTCCTGACACACTCACGTGATATAAAAACAGTATTTTAAATATTGGAAATTCAAGTTTAACCAGTTCGCGTCGGGAATAAAAAAGTTTTTCTGGGCCCCTGTGCGGGTTTCTTTTTCCCATACAAACACGTTAATGGAAGCTTCCACAGCGCGTGGCCACGTCTACCGAGCATGTCACTGTACGCTCGGCTTGTTGCCACGTCAACCGAGCACGCATACAAATATTCCCGAGTTTCCTATGGCATGTTTAGATGCTCTCCGATCCGCGGTGCAAAAAAAAATTGCGTGTATACACGGCCTCTGACGCGAACTGGTTAAATATGCACTTGTCGCTGACTGTCGCTGACAGTGTACCGGACAGTATTCAAATAACACTCATAGAAGGCTTATTGGCAGATCCGCTCTCCGTTTATCAGTGACTCCACACATTTAGCTGATATGCACTATTTTGTTCAGTGCTCAAATTAGAAGTGTGATGTTTTTACTATTTCAGATGATGAGGGATCTGAACAAGACGGCGATGAACGGCAAGAGGCTGCATCGTCGTAGTCTGTCACGAGACAAGAACGTAGAGAGACATGAAGAGGAGTTGGCTCAGAGGAAACAAACAAAGAGAGACGACCTCAAAGTTCTGGAATTTCAGTTGGTACGCAATATTGTGGGAGTAAAATGGGGATCAAAACATGTTATAAGATTGTGTGGTCTTTTTTTCTTCGATGAAACGTTTAAAAATGTAAAAGTGCAAGTTAGAATCCATAACATTTGCTCAGAAAATTTGTCTTATAGACCTTATGCATAATGATGTCACAAACTGAATATCGCCCTCATTCAGAGGCTAGAGAAGGTCACTCATTGGTTCATGTATGCGCGCTGTGCGTGCGTATACGCACAGCGCGCATACGCACAGCGTATGTACCAATGTACCAATGAGTGACCTTCGTTTGCCTCTGAAAGGGGGAGACCTTCAGTTTGCGATGCCATATGCATAAGGTCTGTTAACCCTAACTCCCTAGGCCCATTTGCTTACACATAACCTGAATCCTCCAAAATCCTTCAGTAGTAAAGCAAGCACATGACATGTATGCACACATGTATTTCTAATCTGTGATACATGTACATGGCCAGGGACCCCCTCCCTGCATGCATGGAGCAATAAACAGTGTCCACTGACCCAAGCACTGACCTTGCAATCACTACAACAAACATGGATGTACATGTACCATGGAAAGGCAAGTATGCCTAATAACCTCAATCCTTCAAAATCCTTAAATATGTATGCATGCATTTTATCAAAATTGTATTCTGGCTTAAACTAAAAACCAAAAAAATTGAGTAAGAAATATTGATCTTTATTGCCGTAGTTCCTGGATCGTTGTACCGCCCTCCTCAACTTGCCGTTTGCTGCCCGCCGTCTCTTCGACCAAGAAGGCCGGGAGCATCACACTCTTGATAACCTACAGAGAGATCAGCTTGCCTTTGTGTCCTGCGGGGAGGCTTGGAGCGACCCCAACTTGTCCAGCCAGGAGCAGCAACGACGCATGATCCTTGCGACGCTCGCTGCAGACGTCAATGCTATGAAGGAGTATTGTGCTCTTAGAAACCCAATGAGTGAGTTTTCCTCAAAATTTGAAATGATTGTTTTTTTTAAATTCTCAATATTTCCCCATTTTTTTATTTTGCCAGCTGTAGCCTTTTTGAACCAAACCAACACTTTTTCACTGCAACGAAAGTCCCCATGGTTCCTCTCTGAACCATAATCTCACTCAGCGACAATTGAGATACGAGTTTTCTTTTCAGAACCTGTACCTCATCTAGTGATAGTTGAGATAAACACATGGTGTTACCGCAAACAGAAACGATATCGATACTCCTCCACACAAAACCTTAAATCTTAGGGAGAAGGGCCAAAGTCATGGTACAGTCAAGCCTTTGAGAAGCCTGGCCAGGCCCAGGCTACCTGGCCTCCTAATTTGTCTTTTGTGAGTCCTAATCCTGTAACAATGCATTACCTGACAATCAACATAGCCTAGGCTTAGACCAGCCAAGTAGAGCTCATTATAATGGCAGCAGTTTTGAACAAAAGATAGCTGAGGTATCAAGTCTGGATGCATTTTAAAAAGAAATACAAAAGAAATTGTAAAAAGTGTACAATCCCTTCAAACGCTTCTTTCCACATCGGTGATATAACAATCTTTCCCTCATTCGGCAGATATTGTCCTAGACATTGACGGTCAGCTGGCTGCAGGGAGCCCTCTTGTGGTGAACCCAATCGCCGTGACACCTGAGGAGAGGCAGCACATCGTCCGAGGTCCGACCCCTGAACCCGAGGAGGAGGAACAGGAGACAGAGGGAAACCCTTATGCAAATCTAAGGTTTGGGAATTTGCTTCTCTAAAGACTTCTTGTCAGTAAGGCTGAAGGGGTCTTTGTCACTTACAGTACTCCCCAATGGCAACCCTCAATCCTATGTATGTTAGAGGACATCTATGATTGCCTGGGTACCATTGTGAAGTACGCTGGGTGACAATGACCTCCTTCAGCAGACTTTTAGCAGTGAATCCACATCAGTACGGTAACACATAGGTTGCTTCATTAATTTAAAAAAAAAAATTTCACTAAATTAAAAAAAAAATCATTGTGTGAACTTTGAGGAATGTTTTCTTCCACAGCGCTCACGAGCGAGCCCACATGGTGTCTGAGCAGCGAGCGGAGGGGTTGAAGTGGCCCTGGGAACGTGTTCTGAACGTCGGCCTTGATGAGGTCATGGAGGTCAATCAGGAATCGTCCAGTGAAGAGACAGCTTTCACCAACCTTGATCTGTACAAGAAATTCAAGTAAGTTGGCATAAGTAAGATTGGTAGCTTTGCATGGTGAAAAGGATAAGTAAAGACTGTTTGCTGTGACACCATGTAGTAAGACTTGTAGCTTTGCATGGTGAAAAGGATAAGTAAAGACTGTTTGCAGTGACACCATGTAGTAAGACTTGTAGCTTTGCATGGTGAAAAGGATAAGTAAAGACTGTTTGCGGTGACACCATGTAGTAAGATTGGTAGCTTTGCATGGTGAAAAGGATAAGTAAAGACTGTTTGCGGTGACACCATGTAGTAAGACTTGTAGCTTTGCATGGTGAAAAGGATAAGTAAAGACTGTTTGCGGTGACACCATGTGAAAATTCTTATTTGAGTAGTAAATAGTTCTGAAAAGAAATGGTGGTTACAACTTGACGTTTCAGTCAGTATGCTCTGATCATTTTCAGGAGAAGACAAGTTGGCATACAAGTTGGCTTACTTGTATTATGTTAGTTTTTTGAAAAAGAACAAGATAAATTTTGCACGCTTCAAACAAGAGATAATGGGCAATAGTCATTTTGTTGGCATTCCGTTTTACCGTATGATTGTCTTTTTGTTTCAGACCTAAGCAAGCTAAAAGTCCCCGTAGTGCCCACCTTTCTCACCAGCGCTTTGTGTTTACTGATGGCTTCCTCGCTGTCAAGGCAGCGCCTTACCTAGTCGTCGGCATGGAGCATCCAGAGCTAGAATTATCCAAAGCGGTTTTGTGTAAGAAGAATCAAGAGGATCCGTCGCAGAGATGGGAAGCCGACACGCAGGGGTGAGTCTTGAAAAGATACAGTGTCTCTTTTTATCGGGTTATTTCACCAGAAATTTCAAGCAATTTCCTTTTTTGGGACATGGCGATTTTCATGCAGAAAGGAACAAAAATATAACCTTATCATTGAATCAGAAAAAAACAAACTAATTCTTATAGAATTTTAAGCACCCTTTTGAAGGGATTCTACACCATTGTTACCTGTGAAGGTTTCAGGTTATTGTGTTGTTGCATTAACAAGAAAATTCTTCATCTCTCATAGATTCATTCACTCCAAGACCAACCCCGACCTTGTCCTAGGTGTTCAGATGCCCAGCGTCAAGTCCGACGACGACGGTGCCAGCTGCAGCAGTTTCTACGGTCAGCCTGTGTCACTGCAGCACCAACGGACGGAGAACTACGGTGCAGCAAACCAGAAGTGGTCCTTTGAAAAAGAAACTGGGTTCATGGATGCATTTTCAGTGGATGTCAGAGACAAAGGTTGGTCAACATTTGAATTTTTCTTCTAAAAGAAAAATTCTGTGTGAATTCGTGTTTTGGCTGGCTATTTTTTTTTATTGAAATGGAACATCGCAATTTCCCTTGTAGAACAGATATAAATTCCTAGATATCTCACCAAAAAAAAGGAAAGCACCTCTGTGCCAACCGGATTTCTAAGTTCTGTCTTTCTTGTTGGATGTTTCAGAAATCACAGCAGCCAATAAAGCTAATGTCTGCACGTTTGCAGTCTGCGGGGAGACACCCATCGATCAGGCGGTAAGTTAACCTTTCAAAATGGGCTAACCAATCACAGGACAATTTGCAGTGTAGGCAAGGAAAACTTATCAAAGAACTATACATGCTTATTTTTGTTTTGTTTGACCTATTTCTCAGGGGTTTGTTGTAACGGGTGTCAAGTCCACCGAGCCCATCATAGTGTGTGCGGCCTGCGCTCGGTCCATGAGGGCCAATAACAGACTAAGAAAACTGGAGAAGAACACAGAATTTGCCTGTGCCGTCGGACTTGCTCCACAACGTGGGATAAAAATGATCGGTTGTTTCCAGTGCTTGAGTGGAAAGGTAATACAGTTTTGTTGAATACGTTGAATTAAAGTTTCAATAAAATGTTTTTACAATTGTCCGAATAAGAGTGCTGAATTTGTTTGTTATAAAATTGGAATGGTAACAAATATCTTTAAAGGCGCATGCATAACACTTGAAGGGGCACATGAGTATTAACCTTTCACGTATTGACCTTTACGGGTATTGACCTTTACGGGTATTGACCTTTACAGGTATTGACCTTTATGAGTATAGACCTTTACAGGTATTGACCTTTATGGATATTGACCTTTATGAGTATTGATCTTTATGAGTATTGATCTTGACCTTTGACCTTTAACATGAAGCATTGCTATCTTGGTTTTCTTATGCGGAAATCTATGAGAATCAAAATGAGACTTGTGTTCAAAAATAGACTGGTGCCGTTCATACTTACTATTTATTAAATTGAGGTATTTGACTGATAGTCGGGGAATTAGACAGTCATGGCCACTGTGTGACAAGAGTCTTATTCAAATTGCAGGTTGATCTGTCCACATTTGAAGCTTCTAACACTGTTAGCCAGTACGACAAGGAGATGAAGCGACTCCGTCAGATGTCGAGCGCTCGGATTATAGCCAGGGAAATCTCGGCCTACCAGTCGGTACAAATGGTGAAGATCTTGGCACACCGGAACGGGGATGGGAGAAGCACAGATGGGGTGTTGATGGCTGGATCCACTGTCAGAGGGGTAAACTTCTAAATTTTTGGAATTTTTTGAGAGTGTTTTACATTTTTGAAGACCTGTCACTATGAATAACTTTACCCTGAAAATGTGTTTTACCGTGAAATAAATAGTTCATGGCAATTTCACGATGACACAACACCATGAAAACGCCATGAAATACTCTTGGGATTCCTTCGCCGTGAAAACACTGTGAAAATGCCATAAACTTCTCGTGGCAGTTTTGGGGCAGCTCATTAATTCTCGAGAGAACCGTGAATTTGCCGTGAAATCACCGTGGACATTATTGCCAATATCTGATAGGAAGAGACATTGTGAAATTGCTGTGAAATTACACTGAACTGTTATTTCACGGCAAAACAGATTTTCAGGGCATTTTCAGGGTGAAGTTGTTCATAAAGAAACCCAATTTGGACAAGGAAGTTTTCAAAAATTACCGACCAGTAGCGAATTTAAAGTACCTTGGAAAAACAATCGAGCGAGTTGTTTCATCACGGATCTCTGACCATGTTCGTGCCAATAACCTGTCGGACACATTTCAGTCAGCCTACAAACCATTTCATGGAACGGAAACTGCTCTTCTTCACGTCAACAATGACATTTTATCTGCCATGGATGAGGGGAAAATCACTGCATTAGTTTTGTTAGACTTAAGCGCCGCTTTTGACACTGTCGATCATAAAATCCTTCTCTCCGCCTTCAATATCATCTTGGAATACATGACACAGCCCTGGATTGGTGTAAGTCCTACCTTTTAAATAGGCCTCAGCATGTTTGTATTGGTAACGCTATCTCCGAGCCTGTTACTCTTGACTATTCTGTACCCCAAGGCTCTGTGCTCGCCCACAGTGGTTTACTGTTTATACCTTTCCAGTTCGTGATATCATTTTGAAGTATAATTTAAATTACCATGTTTACGCTGATGACACGCAGCTTTACATTACTTTTAAATCTTCTCAAGAACCTGCTGATTCCTGCATTAAAACACTGGAGAAATGTATTCAAGAGATTCGAAGTTGGATGAGACAAAACTTCCTGAAATTGAACGACGAAAAACAGAATTTGTTCTATTTGGATCACGTCAGCAATTGTCTAAAGTTTCTCTTCCATTTATTACAATTGGTGACTCACAGATAACCCCTCATTACATGCACGTAATTTGGGTGTTATATTTGACTCGACAATGACTTTAAAACCACATATCTCCAACATTGTTCGCATATCATCATTTCATATCAGAAATATAAGCGAATTAGGAAATACTTGAATAAAAGTGCTGCTGAACAAATTATACATGCATTTGTCACATCACGGCTCGATAACGGAATGCTCTCCTTTACGGTCTTCCATGCAGAATCAAATATCTCGTCTTCAGCACATACAAAACACAGCAGCTCGTGTTGTGACTTTGTCCAGAAAGTCATGCCATATCACGCCAATCTTGAAAGAACTGCACTGGCTTCCTGTTTCACAGAGAATTGTTTTTAAACTTATGCTAATTGTTCACAAATCTTTTAATAACATTGCTCCAATTTATATTTCTGAACTACTTAAAGTCTACACTCCATCACGCAATTTGCGCTCCAGCAACATGTCACTCCTCAAGGAACCAACTTCAAAACGGAACTGGGGTGATAGGTCGTTTTCTGTCGCAGCTCCGAGACTCTGGAATCATCTTCCAACTAAACTCAAATCTTGTCATAGTATAACCAGATTCAAGTCGATGCTTAAACTCATCTTATGTCACAACTCTTCAAAGATGATGTGTAGTTGTAATTGCATTGTAGGTACATGTATCTCGGTACATAATTTGTTTTCCCTATGCTATCATTGTATATTGTTTGTATTAATGTTTTTTCTTTGTTTCCGCGCCTTGAGCGCCCAGCAGGGTGGATATGTGCGCGCTAAAAATCTTTATTATTATTATTATTATTATTATAGTGTGTAGTGGTGAATTTGCATCCAGTGTCGTGATAGGCATGCTGGCATCAAGTTAGTGTTGTGTGTACACTTTATGGATGTATGTTATGGTACTATGCGCGCATGTTCTTCTGCCAGCCAATGATTGCTGAAGATATTCGGTGCATAAGCACATCAACTGCAAAATATGCCAAACGCAATGCACTATCGCTGCCCTATTGATCAACAGTGATCTAACAACATGTGACCTCAATAGCTCATGTACGATGGGAATACCTAAACTTTATATTTTTTAGACTACTTCAAAAAGTCCAAAAATTTGCATCATTTTGATGATTATTATTATTTTTTTTTTGGTGTTCAGTTGTTAGATCAGTGTACATATCATCTTCAGCTGTCGACGGCAGCTAGGCGGATATACACCCAGGACGGTACTCTCATCCTGACTGTGTCTGACCTGATGCAGTGGAATCTAGCCTGCTATGGACTGGCCGCACTGGACATCAATGACCAGCAAGGTATAAACAGGGACTTATTGCTTCGCAGTGGTGTAGCCAGGATATTCAGAGTAGGGGAAAGCAGATTATAAGCCAGGGTTTAGAAATAGGGGCGTCCAAATATGATATTCTTTGAAAAACTGGGTGTCCAAATGCTTAACCTATAATACTTTTAGGTAAAACTTGTAGCTTTGCATGGTGAAGAGGATAAGTAAGACTAATTGCGGTGACACCATGTGAAATTCTCTGTTGAGTAGGTAAAACTTGTAGATTTGCACGGTGAAGAGGATAAGTAAGACTAATTGCGGTGACACCATGTGGAATTCTCAATTGAGTAGTAATTAGTTCTGCAAAGAACTGGAGGTTACAACTCTCCTGAAGACGATCAGAGCATACTGATCGAAACGTCGAGTTGTAACCTCCAGTTCTTTTCAGAACTAATTACTACTCAATAGAGAATTTCACATGGTGTCACTGCAATTAGTCTTACCTATAATACTTGTGTATGTGTATAATAAATCAAACAGGTTGTCCATTTACAGAACAGGGTGCCCAAAAGACACCCAGAGGTATTACTGGTGAATACTATGGTGGAGAGGGGGAATAGACACCCAGAGGTATTGCTGGTGAATACTATGGTGGAGAGGGGGAATAGACACCCAGAGGTATTACTGGTGAATACTATGGGGGAGAGGGGGAATAGACACCCAGAGGTATTGCTGGTGAATACTATGGGGGAGAGGGGGAATAGACACCCAGAGGTATTGCTGGTGAATACTATGGGGGAGAGGGGGAATAGACACCCAGAGGTATTGCTGGTGAATACTATGGGGGAATAGACACCCAGAGGTATTGCTGGTGAATACTATGGGGAGAGGGGAATAGACACCCAGAGGTATTGCTGGTGAATACTATGGGGGAGAGGGGGAATAGACACCCAGAGGTATTGCTGGTGAATACTATGGTGGAGAGGGGGAATAGACACCCAGAGGTATTGCTGGTGAATACTATGGGGGAGAGGGGGAATAGACACCCAGAGGTATTACTGGTGAATACTATGGGGGAGATGGGGAATAGACACCCAGAGGTATTGCTGGTGAATACTATGGTGGAGAGGGGAAATAGACACCCAGAGGTATTGCTGGTGAATACTATGATGGAGAGGGGGATAGACACCCAGAGGTATTGCTGGTGAATACTATGGTGGAGAGGGGGATAGACACCCAGAGGTATTGCTGGTGAATACTATGGGGAGAGGGGAATAGACACCCAGAGGTATTGCTGGTGAATACTATGATGGAGAGGGGGATAGACACCCAGAGGTATTGCTGGTGAATACTATGGTGGAGAGGGGGAATAGACACCCAGAGGTATTGCTGGTGAATACTATGGGGGAGAGGGGGAATAGACACCCAGAGGTATTACTGGTGAATACTATGGGGGAGATGGGGAATAGACACCCAGAGGTATTGCTGGTGAATACTATGGTGGAGAGGGGAAATAGACACCCAGAGGTATTGCTGGTGAATACTATGATGGAGAGGGGGATAGACACCCAGAGGTATTGCTGGTAAATACTATGGGGGAGATGGGGAATAGACACCCAGAGGTATTGCTGGTGAATACTATGGGGGAGATGGGGAATAGACACCCAGTGGTATTGCTGGTGAATACTATGGGGGAGAGGGGGATAGACACCCAGAGGTATTACTGGTGAATACTATGGGGGAGATGGGGAATAGACACCCAGAGGTATTGCTGGTGAATACTATGATGGAGAGGGGGAATAGACACCCAGAGGTATTGCTGGTGAATACTATGGGGGAGAGGGGGAATAGACACCCAGAGGTATTACTGGTGAATACTATGGGGGAGAGGGGAATAGACACCCAGAGGTATTACTGGTGAATACTATGGGGGAGAGGGGGAATAGACACCCAGAGGTATTACTGGTGAATACTATGGGGGAGAGGGGGAATAGACACCCAGAGGTATTGCTGGTGAATACTATGGTGGAGAGGGGGAATAGACACCCAGAGGTATTACTGGTGAATACTATGGGGGAGAGGGGGAATAGACACCCAGAGGTATTGCTGGTGAATACTATGGTGGAGAGGGGGAATAGACACCCAGAGGTATTACTGGTGAATACTATGGGGGAGAGGGGGAATAGACACCCAGAGGTATTACTGGTGAATACTATGGGGGAGAGGGGAAATAGACACCCAGAGGTATTGCTGGTGAATACTATGGTGGAGAGGGGGAATAGACACCCAGAGGTATTACTGGTGAATACTATGGGGGAGAGGGGGAATAGACACCCAGAGGTATTGCTGGTGAATACTATGGTGGAGAGGGGGAATAGACACCCAGAGGTATTACTGGTGAATACTATGGTGGAGAGGGGGAATAGACACCCAGAGGTATTACTGGTGAATACTATGGGGGAGAGGGGAAATAGACACCCAGAGGTATTGCTGGTGAATACTATGGGGGAGAGAGGGAATAGACACCCAGAGGTATTGCTGGTGAATACTATGGTGAGAGGGGAATAGACACCCAGAGGCATTGCTGGTGAATACTACGGGGAGAGGGGAATAGACACCCAGAGGTATTACTGGTGAATACTATGGTGAGAGGGGAATAGACACCCAGAGGTATTGCTGGTGAATACTACGGGGGAGAGGGGGAATAGACACCCAGAGGTATTACTGGTGAATACTATGGTGGAGAGGGGGAATAGACACCCAGAGGTATTGCTGGTGAATACTAAGGGGAGAGGGGAATAGACACCCAGAGGTTGCTGGTGAATACTATGGGGAGAGGGGAATAGACACCCAGAGGTATTGCTGGTGAATACTATGGGGGAGAGGGGGAATAGACACCCAGAGGTATTACTGGTGAATACTATGGGGGAGATGGGGAATAGACACCCAGAGGTATTGCTGGTGAATACTATGGTGGAGAGGGGAAATAGACACCCAGAGGTATTGCTGGTGAATACTATGATGGAGAGGGGGATAGACACCCAGAGGTATTGCTGGTGAATACTATGGTGGAGAGGGGGAATAGACACCCAGAGGTATTGCTGGTGAATACTATGGGGGAGAGGGGGAATAGACACCCAGAGGTATTGCTGGTGAATACTATGATGGAGAGGGGGATAGACACCCAGAGGTATTGCTGGTGAATACTATGGTGGAGAGGGGGAATAGACACCCAGAGGTATTGCTGGTGAATACTATGGGGGAGAGGGGGAATAGACACCCAGAGGTATTGCTGGTGAATACTATGGTGGAGAGGGGGAATAGACACCCAGAGGTATTACTGGTGAATACTATGGGGGAGAGGGGGAATAGACACCCAGAGGTATTGCTGGTGAATACTATGGTGGAGAGGGGAAATAGACACCCAGAGGTATTGCTGGTGAATACTATGATGGAGAGGGGGATAGACACCCAGAGGTATTACTGGTGAATACTATGGGGGAGATGGGGAATAGACACCCAGAGGTATTGCTGGTGAATACTATGGGGGAGATGGGGAATAGACACCCAGTGGTATTGCTGGTGAATACTATGGGGGAGAGGGGGATAGACACCCAGAGGTATTACTGGTGAATACTATGGGGGAGATGGGGAATAGACACCCAGAGGTATTGCTGGTGAATACTATGGTGGAGAGGGGGAATAGACACCCAGAGGTATTACTGGTGAATACTATGGTGGAGAGGGGGAATAGACACCCAGAGGTATTACTGGTGAATACTATGGGGGAGAGGGGAAATAGACACCCAGAGGTATTGCTGGTGAATACTATGGTGGAGAGGGGGAATAGACACCCAGAGGTATTACTGGTGAATACTACGGGGGAGATGGGGAATAGACACCCAGAGGTATTGCTGGTGAATACTATGGTGGAGAGGGGGAATAGACACCCAGAGGTATTACTGGTGAATACTATGGTGGAGAGGGGGAATAGACACCCAGAGGTATTACTGGTGAATACTATGGGGGAGAGGGGGAATAGACACCCAGAGGTATTACTGGTGAATACTATGGGGGAGAGGGGAAATAGACACCCAGAGGTATTGCTGGTGAATACTATGGTGGAGAGGGGGAATAGACACCCAGAGGTATTGCTGGTGAATACTATGGTGGAGAGGGGGAATAGACACCCAGAGGTATTGCTGGTGAATACTACGGGGGAGAGGGGGAATAGACACCCAGAGGTATTACTGGTGAATACTATGGTGGAGAGGGGGAATAGACACCCAGAGGTATTGCTGGTGAATACTACGGGGGAGAGGGGGAATAGACACCCAGAGGTATTACTGGTGAATACTATGGTGGAGAGGGGGAATAGACACCCAGAGGTATTGCTGGTGAATACTACGGGGGAGAGGGGGAATAGACACCCAGAGGTATTGCTGGTGAATACTACGGGGGAGAGGGGGAATAGACACCCAGAGGTATTGCTGGTGAATACTACGGGGGAGAGGGGGAATAGACACCCAGAGGTATTGCTGGTGAATACTATGGTGGAGAGGGGGAATAGACACCCAGAGGTATTGCTGGTGAATACTATGGTGGAGAGGGGGAATAGACACCCAGAGGTATTGCTGGTGAATACTACGGGGGAGAGGGGGAATAGACACCCAGAGGTATTGCTGGTGAATACTATGGTGGAGAGGGGGAATAGACACCCAGAGGTATTGCTGGTGAATACTATGATGGAGAGGGGGAATAGACACCCAGAGGTATTGCTGGTGAATACTACGGGGGAGAGGGGGAATAGACACCCAGAGGTATTGCTGGTGAATACTATGGGGGAGAGAGGGAATAGACACCCAGAGGTATTGCTGGTGAATACTATGGGGGAGAGGGGGAATAGACACCCAGAGGTATTGCTGGTGAATACTATGGGGGAGAGGGGGAATAGACACCCAGAGGTATTACTGGTGAATACTATGGGGGAGAGGGGGAATAGACACCCAGAGGTATTGCTGGTGAACACTATGGGGGAGAGAGGGAATAGACACCCAGAGGTATTGCTGGTGAATACTATGGTGGAGAGGGGGAATAGACACCCAGAGGTATTGCTGGTGAATACTATGGGGGAGAGGGGGAATAGACACCCAGAGGTATTGCTGGTGAATACTACGGGGGAGAGGGGGAATAGACACCCAGAGGTATTGCTGGTGAATACTATGGGGGAGAGGGGGAATAGACACCCAGAGGTATTGCTGGTGAATACTATGGGGGAGAGGGGGATAGACACCCAGAGGTATTACTGGTGAATACTATGGGGGAGAGAGGGAATAGACACCCAGAGGTATTGCTGGTGAATACTACGGGGAGAGGGGAATAGACACCAGAGGCCACTGGTGAATACTATGGTGGAGAGGGAATAGACACCCAGAGGTATTGCTGGTGAATACTATGGGGAGATGGGAATAGACACCCAGAGGTATTGCTGGTGAATACTATGGGGAGATGGGAATAGACACCCAGAGGTGTGCTGGTGAATACTATGGGGGAGAGGGGGAATAGACACCCAGAGGTATTACTGGTGAATACTATGGGGGAGATGGGGAATAGACACCCAGAGGTATTAATGGTGAATACTATGGGGGAGATGGGGAATAGACACCCAGAGGTATTACTGGTGAATACTACGGGGGAGAGGGGGAATAGACACCCAGAGGTATTGCTGGTGAATACTATGGGGGAGATGGGGAATAGACACCCAGAGGTATTACTGGTGAATACTACGGGGGAGAGGGGGAATAGACACCCAGAGGTATTGCTGGTGAATACTATGGGGGAGATGGGGAATAGACACCCAGAGGTATTGCTGGTGAATACTATGGGGGAGATGGGGAATAGACACCCAGAGGTATTACTGGTGAATACTATGGGGGAGAGGGGGAATAGACACCCAGAGGTATTACTGGTGAATACTACGGGGGAGATGGGGAATAGACACCCAGAGGTATTACTGGTGAATACTATGGGGGAGAGGGGGAATAGACACCCAGTGGTATTGCTGGTGAATACTACGGGGGAGAGGGGGAATAGACACCCAGTGGTATTGCTGGTGAATACTACGGGGGAGAGGGGGAATAGACACCCAGAGGTATTGCTGGTGAATACTATGGTGGAGAGGGGGAATAGACACCCAGAGGTATTGCTGGTGAATACTACGGGGGAGAGGGGGATAGACACCCAGAGGTATTGCTGGTGAATACTATGGTGGAGAGGGGGAATAGACACCCAGAGGTATTGCTGGTGAATACTACGGGGGAGATGGGGAATAGACACCCAGAGGTATTGCTGGTGAATACTATGATGGAGAGGGGGAATAGACACCCAGAGGTATTACTGGTGAATACTATGGTGGAGAGGGGGAATAGACACCCAGAGGTATTACTGGTGAATACTATGGGGGAGATGGGGAATAGACACCCAGAGGTATTACTGGTGAATACTATGGGGGAGAGGGGGAATAGACACCCAGAGGTATTACTGGTGAATACTATGGGGGAGAGGGGGATAGACACCCAGAGGTATTGCTGGTGAATACTACGGGGGAGAGGGGGAATAGACACCCAGAGGTATTGCTGGTGAATACTACGGGGGAGAGGGGGAATAGACACCCAGAGGTATTGCTGGTGAATACTATGGTGGAGAGGGGGAATAGACACCCAGAGGTATTGCTGGTGAATACTACAGGGGAGAGGGGGAATAGACACCCAGAGGTATTGCTGGTGAATACTATGGTGGAGAGGGGAAATAGACACCCAGAGGTATTGCTGGTGAATACTATGGGGGAGAGGGGGATAGACACCCAGAGGTATTGCTGGTGAATACTATGATGGAGAGGGGGATAGACACCCAGAGGTATTGCTGGTGAATACTATGGGGGAGAGGGGGAATAGACACCCAGAGGTATTGCTGGTGAATACTACGGGGGAGAGGGGGAATAGACACCCAGAGGTATTACTGGTGAATACTACGGGGGAGATGGGGAATAGACACCCAGAGGTATTACTGGTGAATACTATGGGGGAGAGGGGGAATAGACACCCAGAGGTATTACTGGTGAATACTATGGGGGAGAGGGGGAATAGACACCCAGAGGTATTGCTGGTGAATACTATGGGGAGAGAGAATAGACACCCAGAGGTATTGCTGGTGAATACTACGGGGAGAGGGAATAGACACCCAGAGGTATTGCTGGTGAATACTATGGTGGAGAGGGGGAATAGACACCCAGAGGTATTGCTGGTGAATACTATGGTGGAGAGGGGGAATAGACACCCAGAGGTATTACTGGTGAATACTATGGGGGAGAGGGGAATAGACACCCAGAGGTATTGCTGGTGAATACTATGGGGAGAGGGGAATAGACACCCAGAGGTATTGCTGGTGAATACTATGGTGGAGAGGGGAATAGACACCCAGAGGCATTGCTGGTGAATACTATGGTGAGAGGGGAATAGACACCCAGAGGCATTGCTGGTGAATACTATGGTGGAGAGGGGGAATAGACACCCAGAGGTATTGCTGGTGAATACTATGGTGGAGAGGGGGAATAGACACCCAGAGGTATTGCTGGTGAATACTATGGTGGAGAGGGGAAATAGACACCCAGAGGTATTGCTGGTGAATACTATGATGGAGAGGGGGAATAGACACCCAGAGGTATTGCTGGTGAATACTACGGGGGAGAGGGGGAATAGACACCCAGAGGTATTACTGGTGAATACTATGGTGGAGAGGGGGAATAGACACCCAGAGGTATTGCTGGTGAATACTATGGGGGAGAGGGGGATAGACACCCAGAGGTATTACTGGTGAATACTATGGGGGAGATGGGGAATAGACACCCAGAGGTATTACTGGTGAATACTATGGGGGAGAGGGGGAATAGACACCCAGAGGTATTGCTGGTGAATACTATGGGGAGAGGGAATAGACACCCAGAGGTATTGCTGGTGAATACTACGGGGGAGAGGGGGAATAGACACCCAGAGGTATTGCTGGTGAATACTACGGGGGAGAGGGGGAATAGACCAGGCATGAGAATTTCCCGCCGTTCCGCGGTTTCCCGCTTTTTGGAGGCCAAAATATGTCCTCTCCGAGTTCAATGTGAATCCGGTTTAAAATTTGGGGGGTAGAGGTGGTCTAGGGTGATTTTGTTTTAGGAAATTGTGGAAATATCATTGCTGAAATGCCCGAGATCGGCACTTTTAAAGTCGGCCAGTAGCTCTGTTTTTAGACGCTCCCAGCTGTTTTATAAACCCGCTTGTCCGATCCTATTTACACGACGACGCAGAGCGATGAAGTGCTGTTAAATTACAGAGATGAAGTTTACTAAACGAATCAACGATCGCGCTTCAAGTATTCCATAACGTCATAAAAATTGTCCAATCAACGATCCCCTGTAATGAGCGTTAGGAAATGCTGTTGTTGATTGAGCGCCATCGTGTTAACGCTTTGGCCTTTGTACGTGAAAGAAAAAGTTATAGTAAAATTATCGTGAAATATCGGAGGCATCCGACTTCAAAATGCCGAGAATTTTGGATAGAAATGAAGAACAATTGCACGGAGTCGGATAAAGGTGTGAAAGAAAATGGAAGTGGTCTTGGTTAGAGGAAGATGTGGAAATTAAACTGCCTGGTAAAAGTGGTATTGCCGATAAAGTAAAGTGCAATCTCGTGAGTTCGCCAGAAAGGTAGATATACCAGGGAAGTCGATGTGCACGCTTTGCAATAAACTGATCAACTATGGAAATCGCGAAAAGTGCACTAAAAGCTCATGTTACCACAGCGGAACATGTAAATCTAGTGAAGATAAGAAGGACAAATTATGTCAAGTGGCTTCATGCATCAGCGGGCCAACAAGTTCTTCAGGCGCAAGGCCGTCCACATCCTCCGCCACCTCTTGATCTGACAAGTGCATTACGTATGGGTTGCCTCCGGTGCACGTGAAACTGAAAGTGTCAATTGTGTTTATTTCTGCTGTTTAATAGGGCCTATGGACATTCAGATCTAAAAATTACATTGAAAATTGCTTGAAAATGCTACCTTTCAGTACCTAAATTGTCAAAATTTTCAAAGGGGCGCTGACCCTTCAGCCCTCTCGCCAGGGGCCCCGGCCCCCTGAAACCCCCGGCATGCCTCGCCTTCGGCTCGGGCCAAGCCTACGGCTTGATTGGGTCATTAATAGTGAATCGCTATTTTCCAGTTTTTTCTAAGACAACCCATTCTCATGCCTGATAGACACCCAGAGGTATTGCTGGTGAATACTATGGGGGAGAGGGGGATAGACACCCAGAGGTATTGCTGGTGAATACTATGGGGGAGAGGGGATAGACACCCAGAGGTATTGCTGGTGAATACTATGGGGGAGAGGGGGAATAGACACCCAGAGGTATTGCTGGTGAATACTACGGGGGAGAAGGGGAATAGACACCCAGAGGTATTGCTGGTGAATACTAAGGGGGAGATGGGGAATAGACACCCAGAGGTATTGCTGGTGAATACTACGGGGGAGAGGGGGAATAGACACCCAGAGGTATTGCTGGTGAATACTATGGGGGAGAGGGGGAATAGACACCCAGTGGTATTCCTGGTGAATACTATGGGGGAGAGGGGGAATAGACACCCAGAGGTATTGCTGGTGAATACTATGGTGGAGAGGGGGAATAGACACCCAGAGGTATTGCTGGTGAATACTATGGGGGAGAGGGGGAATAGACACCCAGAGGTATTACTGGTGAATACTATGGTGGAGAGGGGGAATAGACACCCAGAGGTATTACTGGTGAATACTATGGTGGAGAGGGGGAATAGACACCCAGAGGTATTGGTGGTGAATACTATGGTGGAGAGGGGGAATAGACACCCAGAGGTATTGCTGGTGAATACTATGGTGGAGAGGGGGAATAGACACCCAGAGGTATTGCTGGTGAATACTATGGGGGAGAGGGGGAATAGACACCCAGTGGTATTGCTGGTGAATACTATGGGGGAGAGGGGGAATAGACACCCAGTGGTATTCCTGGTGAATACTATGGTGGAGAGGGGGAATAGACACCCAGAGGTATTGCTGGTGTATACTATGGGGGAGAGGGGGAATAGAAACCCAGAGGTATTGCTGGTGAATACTATGGGGAGAGGGGGAATAGACACCCAGAGGTATTGCTGGTGAATACTATGGGGGAGAGGGGGAATAGACACCCAGAGGTATTGCTGGTGAATACTATGATGGAGAGGGGGAATAGACACCCAGAGGTATTGCTGGTGAATACTATGGGGGAGAGGGGGAATAGACACCCAGAGGTATTGCTGGTGAATACTATGGTGGAGAGGGGGAATAGACACCCAGAGGTATTACTGGTGAATACTATGGTGGAGAGGGGGAATAGACACCCAGAGGTATTGCTGGTGAATACTATGGGGGAGAGGGGGAATAGACACCCAGAGGTATTACTGGTGAATACTATGGTGGAGAGGGGGAATAGACACCCAGAGGTATTGCTGGTGAATACTATGGTGGAGAGGGGGAATAGACACCCAGAGGTATTGCTGGTGAATACTATGGGGGAGAGGGGGAATAGACACCCAGAGGGGGTGCTGGTGAATACTATGGGGAGAGGGAATAGACACCCAGAGGCATTGCTGGTCAATACTCTGGTGGAGCGGGGGAACACACACCCAGAGGTATTCCTGGTGAATACTATGGTGAGAGGGGAATAGACACCCAGCGGTATTGCGGGTGAATACTATGGTGGAGAGGGGGATAGACACCCAGAGGTATTACTGGTGAATACTATGGGGGAGAGGGGGAATAGACACCCAGAGGTATTGCTGGTGAATACTATGGGGGAGAGGGGGAATAGACACCCAGAGGTATTCCTGGTGAATACTATGGGGGAGAGGGGGAATAGACACCCAGAGGTATTGCTGGTGAATACTATGGGGGAGAGGGGGAATAGACACCCAGAGGTATTGCTGGTGAATACTATGGGGGAGAGGGGGAATAGACACCCAGAGGTATTGCTGGTGAATACTATGGGGGAGAGGGGGAATAGACACCCAGAGGTATTGCTGGTGAATACTATGGGGGAGAGGGGGAAAATATATTTTGGGAGTGAATTTACTGACACGAAACGCAAATGAACCGACAAATTATGTCAAAATATAGATTGAATTCCTGACATCCAGAAGTTCAGAAATACCAGCAAGTTTATGAATTTACCGAAAGACAATATATTGCCAACAAGGGGGTGGGGGGGGGGGGCCACCTTTGGTTATGCCACTGTTGCTTCGTTGATTCAACCTTGTTGAGTCAAGTGAATGTTATAGACATTTTGGGGAAAAGTTACATTGCTTTCCGAGTGTCTGTGGAAAAATACTTCACAGGCGACTTGGGTGGAATTTGAACCCATGACCTGCTTACTAGTGCAGATGTTGAGAGGTTAAGACGTCTGCACTAGTACATGTAAGCAGGAGGTCGTGGGTTTGAATCCCGCCCGAGTCGCCTGTGTAGTTTTTTCTACAGACACTTGGAAAGCACTGAGTATACAGTGCTATACACACGTCGGTGTAGGGCAAAATTAAATCAATTGTTTATTTCCCGACACAAGAATTTCATCAACCTATAAAAGTTACATTTACATGAAGATAAATTGACTAATAATTTGTTTATTTTCGCAGATGGAGATAAGAAGGAAAGAAATGCCGACAGACGTAAAGAAAGCCCTGAGTTGAAGATTACCTCTGTGCTTCGCATCCCCGTTGAAGTCTGGGTTTCATGCGGCGAGCAGTTTGCCCGACCAGAACGTACGTTTAAATCAGTTTTCACAATTTCCTGTTTGTACTAAAGGTTTGTGACAGGTTAAACCAGTGTGCACAGTGACAGTTGGGTTGGATCTAGATGGCGTTTGATCCTGGGTCCACAGATGTGACAGGTGAAAAGTACTATCCGGAAACTTTTTCAAAATCGACATAATTCCGTTTTCCTCTAAGATGAAAGTACTTCAGGTGCAATAATTTCTGAGGGTGATAGATACATGTACTTGTACCACAGAGAAAAGATTAGAGATAAACTTGGGTGATAACACGATAATATTGAATATCGTGATACCCTTTTTTATCCAATTACGATATCGAGAACCTTTTTAAGTTATCAAGATATCGGCAAATCGCGATTAAAATATATATTGCAATTTAAAAAATCGCCATTGTGAATCAAGTCAGAAATTCCATGGAAACAAAATTTTGGAAGTGAGAAACAAAAGCGAACTCCTACACACTATGCAAACGAATTTGTGAGTTATTGTGACGCTTGTAGAGGGGTACATACCTGTGGTTATCGGCTCTAAAGCAATCATGCATGAATGAAAAAAGAATCGCGATATTATCGAAAATCGCGATATATGTTTGCTGATATATTGTGGATAAAAAAAAACAATATCGCCCAAGCTTATAATTAGAGAATAATTTATTTAGTGGGAACACTGACAGAAAACGCCCTGAGTTTTGAGATGCTCCATTTTAATTGCGATTCCATTTTATTTCAGATGTGGACTATCGAAGGAAACTTCTGCTGCAGCAGAGAGAGGAGAGAGCCGGAGTTGTTCTGGAACTTGAAAAGGAGAAACACATCTTGAGACAGATGCAAGGTAACTTTTTTTAAGTGAATAGTGTTTTTCTCTGATATGAGATCACTTCAGACAATACAACTTGTCAGTATGATTGGTACTTCTTACCAACTTCACATCAAGTTAGCTTTTGGATAATATTTCGCTTATTATTATCAGGTAATTACGATGTTAAACCTTCCTTGTATAGACCTTTATGATGGGGTGGCCATCTTGTTTTTCTTCCATACAAATCCATACCACCAAAGCGAGGCTGGAAGGGTAAATAGTCTGGCTCCTGTTATTTAATGAGAATCAGCACTATAATCGCTATTGGGTATACAGGCAATTGGACAAAGATGGCTGCAGTGTGATACAAATCCATATGACCAAAGCGAGGCAGGAAGGGTAAATAGTCTGACTCATTTTATTTAATGAAAATCAGCACTATAATCGCTATTGGGTATACAGGCAATGGGACAAAGATGGCTGCAGTGTGATACAAATCCATATGACCAAAGCGAGGCTGGAAGGGTAAATAGTCTGACTCATTTTATTTAATGAGAATCAGCACTATAATCGCTATTGGGTATACAGGCAATGGGACAAAGATGGCTGCAGTGTGATACAAATCCGTATGACCAAAGCGAGGCTGGAAGGGTAAATAGTCTGGCTCCTGTTATTTAATGAGAATCAGCACTATAATCGCTATTGGGTATACAGGCAATTGGACAAAGATGGCTGCAGTGTGATACAAATCCATATGACCAAAGCGAGGCTGGAAGGGTAAATAGTCTGACTCATTTTATTTAATGAGAATCAGCACTATAATCGTTATTGGGTATACAGGCAATGGGACAAAGATGGCTGCAGTGTGATACAAATCCATATGACCAAAGCGAGGCTGGAAGGGTAAATAGTCTGGCTCCTGTTATTTAATGAGAATCAGCACTATAATCGTTATTGGGTATACATGCAATGGGACAAAGATGGCTGCAGTGTGATACAAATCCGTATGACCAAAGTGAGGCTGGTAGGGTAAATAGTCTGGCTCCTGTTATTTAATGAGAATCGGCACTATAATCGTTATTGGGTATACAGGCAATGGGACAAAGATGGCTGCAGTGTGATACAAATCCATATGACCAAAGCGAGGCTGGAAGGGTAAATAGTCTGGCTCCTGTTATTTAATGAGAATCAGCACTATAATCATTATTGAGTATACAGGGAATCTGACAAAGAAAGGTAATGAAAACTTATGCATGGTTTGGATCCCCACCCCCTGAGATCTAATGCCTTCTTGGTCTATATTTATGGTTCTCTCTTTAATCAAGGGCGGAGAACCAACACCATGGAAGGGCCCCAGTACATCAGCACCCTCAGCCCAGATGCCCCAGTCATGGTCGAGGGTGGCTGGACCCAGCCGAGCATCGGCGAGGTCCGGAAATCTCTGACCGTACACCAGTTAGAGAATCATCTACAAGAGGTCAAAGGTCAGCAGAGACAGCAAGCCAATCACAACACAACAAGGCCGGTCGTGGACGGGAGCAAAAAACTCTACAGCCAACCTAACATGGTAAAATCATGGCCCCCCCTCCCCCAACCCCAGTTCAGAATTCGTATCCCAAAGACAAACATCAGGGCCTGTAAAAAAGAGCCTCAAGTACCCCCCTGAAAATCTTGGTGCCACCAAGTGCTCCCACCCCCACTGAACCAACTCTGACCGACTCTTTTTTATTCGTTTTGACTCTTTTTGACTCTTTTTGACTCTTTTTGGGGATTGATTGGTCAGTTGTTGTTTCTGTTTGTATCTTCTCTCATAAATGCATAGCGCCCATGATTGACGTGTATCAAATCTGAGTAGTTGGTAATGTTTTACAATCGTAAGCTGTTGATTGACTAAGCATCTACTGAACACTATTTTACATGCAGTAACACGCTTACAAGAACGGTGACCCTTCTGATGATAATTACACCTACATATCAGGTCATGACTGTCAAGCACAATGATGAAAATGTGGGGAAAGCTTTGAATAAGGATTTGAATTGTTGATTGGCTATTAAGTATAATTTTTATCTACTCACAGAAACGTGTGAAGGCTTACAAGAATGGCGACCCTCTCGATAAGTACACCTACGTATGGGGATCATCCATTACAGAGATTATGCAAGACAGTACGATGAGATTAGATTTACGCAAAGCGGCCGTGCAACTCTACACTGTGAACGGACAGAAACTGAGCTCCTTCGATGAGATCAAACGTGATCAGCTTGTCTGCGTGTCGTACGGAGATCACTTCAAGGGCTCCAAAGGTGAGTGTTGAAACAATCTGGGATGATTCTTTTCAGTGATTTAACTGATTTTGGTGATTAAAATCCTTCTGTGACAGCAAAGGTCAAAATCAGTCAAAATCAGTCAAAATATACTTGCCAAGGTATATCTAGTGCACTTCAGTCAAACACTGTCAAACCTTAAGTGTAATAAGTACATTTGTAGAACTTGTAGCTTTGCACGGTGAGGAGGATAAGAAAGACTAATTGCAGTGACACCATGTGAAATTCTCAATTGAGTAGTAATTAGTTCTGAAAAGAACTGGAGGTACAACTCGACGTTTCGATCAGTATGCTCCATTCTCCTGAGGACGATCAGAGCATACTGATCGAAACGTCGAGTTGTACCTCCAGTTCTTTTCAGAACTAATTACTACTCAATTGAGCATTTCACATGGTGTCACCGCAATTACTCTTACGTAAGTACATTTACAGGTCAAAATGAGTCAACTGTTTTTGACTGGTAAAAGCATTGTCTTGTGTTGTAAAAACCAGTAAAAAATGTCCCTGTGTGCACATTTGGGTCAACAGTCAAGACGGGCAGTTGACTGGTTTTGACCACTGTTGCTACTTGACACTAAAGTTCAGCTAAAATAGGAGGGTTAACCAGTTCACGTCGGGAATAAAAAAGTTTATCTGGGCCCCTGTGGCGGGTTTCTTTTTCCCACATACACGTTAATGGAAGCTTCCACAGCGTGTGGCCGGCACTTCCGAGTATGTCACCGTACACGCGTGGCTGAACCGAGCATGCATACAAATATTCCGGAGTTTCCTATGGCGTGTTTAGACGCTCTCCGATCCGGGGTAAAAAAGAATTGCGTGTATACACGGCCTCCGACGCGAACTGGTTAAGCTGAATTCGGTGATTTAACTGAATTGAGCGATATTTTTCTGTATGTCATGTAAAGTGCCTTGGGACATTATGTGAAATAAGGTTTTTAAGAATGAAATATCATTTCTCGTTTGTATCCATACCCTCTTGACTGAATATTGAACATCTGTGTGGTATTTAGGGAGTCGTAACCAAGTTGAAGTCAAAGCAAACTGGTTCAGAGCAAGAAAGAAGGATGGTCCACAGGCAACCGAGATCACGGTGACACCGAATAAACACCCTGCGGTCGCGGTAAGTTTCCTCCATAGATGGTTTACACTTGACGTCACATCATGCAAAATTGGCCATCTTTATGGGCAATGTTGAAGCATCAGGGGTGTGATTTGACAAAGGTAAAAATCCAGAAAAATGGGTAGCAGGCCTGGGTCTCTCTTTGGTCTAGAGGACAAAGCCCCCTGAACCTCCTGTGGGTAGCGGGCCTGGGTCTCTCTTTGGTCTAGAGGACAAAGCCCCCTGAACCTCCTGTGGGTAGCGGGCCTGGGTCTCTTTGGTCTAGAGGACAAAGCCCCTGAACCTCCTGTGGGTAGCGTGCCTGGGTCTCCCTTTGGTCTAGAGGACAAAGATCCCCCTGACCCTCCTGTGGGTAGCGGGCGTGGGTCTCCCTTTGGTCTAGAGGACAAAGCCCCCTGAACCTCCTGTGGGTAGCGGGCCTGGGTCTCCCTTTGGTCTAGAGGACAAAGCCCCCTGAACCTCCTGTGGGTAGCGGGCCTGGGTCCCCTTGGTCTAGAGGACAAAGCCCTGAACCTCCTGTGGGTAGCGTGCCTGGGTCTCCCTTTGGTCTAGAGGACAAAGCCCCCTGAACCTCCTGTGGGTAGCGGGCCTGGGTCTCCCTTTGGTCTAGAGGACAAAGGCCCCTGAACCTCCTGTGGGTAGCAGGCCTGGGTCTCCCTTTGGTCTAGAGGACAAAGCCCCCTGAACCTCCTGTGGGTAGCAGGCCTGAGTCTCCCTTTGGTCTAGAGGACAAAGGCCCCTGAACCTCCTGGATGTTTAATTTTGGAGGATTTACAGACTCTCCACATCTCCACAAACAAGAAACTAGAGGTTTGGACACAAAACAGTCTACTTCTTTTTTTCCTTGGTGGTTACTTCTCTTCTTTCAAGGCAAAGGGAGATTTGTAACAAATCCTGAAATTAGGAAAAATCTTGAGAAATCACAGGACTGAAGCATTTTTGAATGCACAACTGTGTGTTCAGTGTAAGCATCGCCTGCAGCATGCAGGTGTTTCAACAAATTCCGTACATCATGGTCAGTGAAGCACTTTAATGCTTAAAGAGGTCAAATTCAGTTTTGTGATGCACTCATTTTCCAATAGATAGAGTCCTTATTAAAGTGTGAAAAAAATTACAAGTCTCTAACTTCACTTTAAAGTGGTGTAACATATCATTTTATTTGATACCCTTTCAGAGCGATATTTGAAACATGACGTCACTATTTTCTTACGGTAAATGAGTCTGTAACATTCCATACAGGAATTTTTTGTTTGTCAAAAAGTCAATTTCAACGCTGATTTGATCAAATATTGTGGAGATTCGGGAATGAACTGCAAATTCACCGTACAAAAATGTAGAGATCCATTTATTTGAAATGTGACGTCACTGTTGTCTTCGGATGTTAACAAAGTTCACACAGGAAGGTTATCAAATAAAATGACATTTTACATCACTTTAACGTGAGGTTAGAGACTAATTTTTTTGGGTAATTTTTTCACACTTTAACAAGGACTCTAGTTATTGGAAAATCACAAAACTAAATTTGACCTTAGAGCCCCTCTTTAAAAGAATAGACCTTATGCATATGATGTCACAAACTGAAAATCGCCCTCATGCAGAGGCTAGAGAAGGTCACTTATTGGTTCATGTATGCGCGCTGTGCATGCGTATACGCACAGCGCGCATACATGAACCAACGAGTGACCTTCATTTGCCTCTGATAGGGGGCGACCTTCAGTTTGAGACGTCATACGCATAAGGTCTATTAGAACATATAATGATGTAACTCATTAGCATATCCAAGTTGCCAGTAAATATAGTGTATCCGCTCAGCGCACATCATAGCCCTCTAGCGGTGAAGTTGCACCCAGTGACTTGGTGATAGCCAATTTTGCATCATGTGAGCGTTGTACGTACTTTATGTGCGTATGTTATGGTACTAAGCATGCGTGTACTTCTGCCAGCCAATGATCACTGGAGATATTCAGCGCGTACGCACATCAACTGCAAAATACGCCAAACGCGACGCACTATCGCTGCCCTTTCGCCCACAGTGGTCTAACAACATGTGCCCTCAACGGTTCATGCACGGTGCAAATACTGTAATGGCAGCCAAACTTGCCAAAATGCTTTCTAACCTTTGGAAAAAGGTGCTTTATAAATGAGAGTATTATTCTTTAGATTTTTCTCACAATGTCCAGAAATCTTTTTATCATGCACTGTTTTTTGTTTTGTTTCTTAAATCAGGTCGATCCTTTTGGTCCGCCCATGCTAGCCCTGACAGCTTCAGGAACAGAAACCAAGAAACTGGACCAGTAACTTGACATAAGATGCCAATTTCAAAGAAATCTTAGCAGATAATTTTGATAAGCAAATATATTTGTCGAGCAGTATGACGCAGGCAACCAGCCAAAGTCTATTCGCTCTGTGCACATCGTAGCCCTCTAGCGGTGAATTTGCACCCAGTGTCTTGATGATAGCCACTTTGGCATACAAGACGTGCGCATGTACTTCTGCCGACGATATCCCGCGTGTACGCACATCAACTGCAAAATACGCCAAACACATTACACTATCGCTGCCCTATCGATCTACAGTTATCAAACAACATGTGCCCCAAACAGCTCATGCACGGTGCGAATACTATCTAGCTCATCGTATAATTTAACATGACGTGGCGGCGATAACCTTGCGCAGAGACATTGCACGTCTGTCTGTGGAAAAAAACAAACCAAATCCATTGTTCTTGGAATACTATGCCTTCACCGGACTGGGTTATTGCATGACTGGCACACTTAGTGTAGGTAATAGCAGGCCTCCCAGCAAATATTTCAAAATGGGAACCTTTATTTCCCCCAAAAAACCTATATTTTTAATCTCCTGCAACACATTTTCAACTTCCTCATAAAATCATCATGGCTTTGAAGAAACATTACTTCCTAAGTATAAAGAGATGAAGCCAAAACAGTAGCCAAACTGTAACATGTGTATCGCTCTTAGATTTTGTTGCAGAAAGTACTCAGTAGGTAGGCAATTTACCAAAAACTTGTTACTTAAAACTGTATAATCACATGAAATAACCTATAAAAGCCTATATTTTGGCATTTGGTCAACCTATAATAACCTATATTTGGTATTTAGGAAAGTTTTCGGAAGCACCATGTAACAAATCTCTAAAGTAGAGGTGTTGGCTCTGAGAAGAGCCGGTTTTGTTCTCAACGTTTCGGCAAGTATGCTCTGGCCGTCGTCAGACATTCTCCTGACGACGGCCAGAGCATACTTGCCGAAACGTTGAGAACAAAACCGGCTCTTCTCAGAGCGAACACCTCTACTTTAGAGGTGTGTTACATGGTGCTTCCGAAAACTTTCCTAATTACCATTTCCCACCATGCAAAGCTTAAATCCTATAGCTTTAATATATCAGGCACTGGGAGGCCTGTAATAGACTTCTGCTGTTATGAAGTAAAAGGCTAACTTTTGTGCTAATGTTTAAAAATGGTTTGGCTTGTGGCAATATATATAATTATTTTAAGTGGTGTACACTCAAAAAAGTAACATCACGATCAACAGGACATGGAATCAGAGTGCGTGTTTTAGATTAGACTGGTCCCCTGTCTATATCCTATCAAGGATATAGACAGGTTCTAGGTGTACCACTCAAAGGATTTCATTGGGTACGTTAACGTGTTGTGCTGAAGATCTGACGTCACGCTTCAAGGCTTGCACGCTAGCTACCACGCTAGCTACCAACCAAGGCCAAAGTTGAGCATTGAGGAAAAGATGGCGGCTGCACGGCCAGGATCTGGCGTAATTCACACGCCTCTAGCTCAAAGTGTGACATCAAATCTTCATGCTAGTTTTAGATTAACTTAGTGACTGAAAATAATTTCCCACATAAGGTCATATTACCATTGCTGCTGTATAAATGAGCCATTATTTTGAAGTCACTGTGTTCATCTTAAACTAGGACATCGATTCCATGCCCTGTTGAAAGACTGCTCTGATCGTGATGATACTGCCCCTTTAAGATTGTGATGGTACTAAATATCCAAAGAAGTTATTCCGTCTGCTGTTGTGTCATTTCCAAGAAAATGTGAATAAAAAAAATCAAATCTGAAACTGGTCATCAGCTGACGATAAGTTTCCACGTTTGAATGAATAAGATTTGCAGCTTTGCATGGTGAACAGGATAAGTGAAGACTGTTTGCTGTGACACCATGTAGTAAGACTTGTAGTTTTGCATGGTGAAAAGGATAAGTAAAGACTTTGCGGTGATACCATGTGAACAAATATTCTATTTTGAGTAGTGATTAGTTCTGAAAAGAACTTGTGGTTCAAACTCGACGTTTCGATCAGTATGTTCTCCTGAAGACGATCTGTTGAGTTGTAACCACAATTTTTCACATGGTGTCACTGCAAACAGTCTTTACTTGCATTAGAATGAACACAAATAATCTGAATACATTTTCTTTATTTTCTCGATAATGACAATCAAATAAGCTGAAATTTTAACAGATTGGTTTTTATACATATCATTTGATTCTCTTTGGATATCGCTTTATGTATACTGCTTTTAAATGGTGTAAATATTCTTTAAATAAGCTCCAAGTATGTGTTTGTATTTCAGTAGTTGTCTATATGTGACCTCCAATGACTATTAAGAGAAAGGTCAAGAAAGAGGTCATTCACAATGTCCTTAGAAGGTCACTAAATATTTCTGAAATAAGCCCTATAAGTATGTGTTTGTATTTCAAGCATTTCTTTATTTATGTGACCTCCAATAACTGAGAGGAATGAGGTCATTTAGAAGGTCACTTCGTGACATCATAATAATACTTCTGTACATTACATTAATAGCAGTATTACAAACAGCGGCGTAGCCACGGGGGGCCTGGGGGGGCACGTACCCCCCCACAAATTTCCAGTGTCCCCCAGGTCCCCCCACGAAAAATCCTCATAGTGCCCCAAAAAACAGAAAAGGGAAAAAACCCATACCCCCTGGGCCCCCCCACTGAAAAAGTCCTGGCTACGCCGCTGATTACAAAGGTTGGTTCATACTTCAATTATCCAGGGAAATAAGGTCAAGAATGAGGTCGTTGATGACAAGGTCATTAGAAGGTCACTTATTCCAAAGGTAATTTAGTGAAATCAGTTTGTTCATACATCATACTTTATTTGTCCAGGGTATACCAAAACAGCATAACAAACCTGATTTCCATTTGGACCCTGCTTTACAGTTAACATAAAAACATATAAAAACGATACAATTAGTTCCTGTTAATACTGAAATATGGAAAATGTTATCAATTGAGAACTTGTAAAATACTGTATTTATCAGCAGAACAAAAACATTTGGATTAAAACTAAATTAATAAGGGATATCTTAATAATAATAATAATAATATGTGGTCTTATATAGCGCACGTATCCACCAACTGAGTGGTGCTCAAGGCGCTTACATTATTACCCCTGGTCACTGGGCCAATATTCCTATAATCTTCCTCAGCTCCCTGGGGAGTATACAGCCAATGTGCAACCTTTTGGCGCTACAGGGCTAATCAAACACAATAACCATCTCTACCCTCACAGGTACCCATTTATACACCTGGGTGAAGAGAAGCAATTACAGTAAAGTGTCTTGCTGAAGGACACAAGTACCACGGTCGCCGCCAGGTTTCGAACCCACATTCTGATGACACAGCCATCAGAACTTGAGTCCAATGCACTTAACCGCTCGGCCATGGCACCCCATAATGGGTATATCCTCATACTTCACGCATTTGTGACAGTGATGAGAAATACTGTAATGTTGACAATGCAATAACACTCGTTGATGTGTTTCTGAAGTGAACAAGAAGATAAAAACAGACAAATTAAAAAAAATGAAAACGTGTTTATTCCTGTATATCTGAATTCACATAAATGTCCAGAGTTTAAACAACTGTTAAATTTTAATTAAATTGAAATAAATCATGAAAATGCATTCAGATTCTTTGTATTTATTTGTAACGTGTAATTTCTGTCTTCATGTAGACATAATTAGGTGTTCGCGTGCGACAGCGAAAACCGCAATGTCATAATTACATCATCAGGTGTCAAATTACACTAAAACAAAGGTTATTATATCAGAAAATCATATCTCCTGAACCAAGAAAGGAAAAATCGTAATTATGTGAAACTAAAGTAGATACTAACGTTATTTTTTCATGAACATGAAGTTTTATTTGTGTCAGATCTGACCTTTACTTCCAAACAGGAAGTTCAAATTCAACACATTCTAACGCAAAATTGATAGGTCTTTTGATTTTGAAATTGATATTTTTATAATAAAAGATGATCCACATTTGAAAAATATGTGACATCATCGATGATAATTTCACTGAACCGCAAATTCTCGCGAACATCGTGTGTTTGTACCAACAAACACTTGTTTTTTTGTTTTGTTTTTTTTAAATAAGAAAATATGAATCGACAGCCCCATGGAGGGGGGGTTTTGGGTTGAAAATCAAAATCACGCTCATATCGCATGCAAAACATCTACATGTAACAGTCCTTACAAATGCTTTTTTTCAAACTGATTTTTGGGTTGTATTGTATAGGGACACCATGTGAGTCAGTGGCGTAAATCTGTGTTGAAAAGTGGAGGGGATGATATTGAAATTTGTTTGCATAATGAACTAGTACTGACACATCAGTACTAGTGAACTAGTACTGACACAGCTTGAAACATCACTGTATGTACCATTTATCTTCTACTGATTTTTGGTTTGTTTTTTTGTTTTGTTTTGTTTTTTGGGGGTGTTTGTTTTGTTTTAATAAAAAATAAAATAATCGACAGCCCCATGGGGGGGGGGGGGCGTTGGCTGAACCCCCACCCCCGTGGTTATGCCACTGGTGCACAACAAATCAGAATCCCAAGGCCGCTCATAAAGATGACACCCAAACCACAGACAAAGAAATAGACAATACATTTTTCAACAAACCAAATTCTTCCTTTTTTTTGGACAAATTATTCGCTTATTATTATTTTTTTACTGTATGAAAAATTCTGGGGGGATGATTCATATGGACCATCCCCCGGGCCAAAAAGTGGTGGCCAGTATATCCCCCCATCCCCCGGGATTTACGAAAGGTTCAGGTGATCCGTCATTCATAAAGGTCCCCCGGCCCTACCACAAGGTGCGCTCTGCCCACAAGAACCGGAAATGATATATATATATACTACTCAAAACAATTTAGGGAACACCGGATTTTTAACATCAAATAGGTTTGAAATGTTCCATGAACTGGGATTTTCATTTGCAACCCCCTCTCTCTTTCAGTAGTCATGTCATGAAATGTGTAATCACTACATGCATCCTTTATCATCTGTTTCATTGTGCAGTTGTTTCTCATCAATTCTGTGAAACATTGTGTTTATCTGAAATAAATGATCTTGCTTTAACCATAGAGCAAGGACCAGTCCTTGCTCTATGCTTGAACTGAGATTATTCCGGTGTTCCCTAAATTGTTTTGAGTATATATAGTCCATGAGCCAGCCGATTTGTTAGTACCAAATTGAGGGACTAATTCTAATATGCCTTTTATGGTCACAAATAATCTATAAATCACCAAACAATATGACAGCCCTTCTTAAAAGATAGCTTAGTGTTAGATTTTTGAAGATTTTTACAGTAAAATGTAAAAATACTTAGCCTCTTGCACCTGTCAAACTGCGCATGCCCATTCATATACCTGACGGCTGTTTAAAGATAGTTGCCAAAAGTACCATTGAAAGTTTCCTTGTCACATGATGTGACAAAATTACCTCCGGATAACAACGAACAGCCGTTGTAACTACCACATGTCAACAATGTTTACATTGAACTGTATGTGGTGTGACAGCAACGAACGGTCGATGTCGAGACGATGTGTCTGGAAATCATACATTTTTTCCAAGAATTTTAGTCAGAGTTTGTTATATTTATAGTTTCACAAGTGCCACCTATATAAGAGGGAATTATAAGGTCAGTTCAAGGATTTTGATTGTATATTTTGGGCAGGATTTAATCGTATTTTCATGCAAGACATCCAAAACGTGTGTATAAAACTATTAGTATTACTAAGTTACAACAACTGTGTATTATCTCAACTAACGTGAAGCTGAGATACAGGTTCTGAAAAGAACCGTATCGCACAACTCGTATCTCAACCTTCGTTAAGTGAAACGATATCGATATTCCACCATGCAAAGCCTCAAAACTTATAACAACTGTGTATTTATTTATTTTGTTTATCTCAAAATTCTCGTGGGCAATATGATACATACAAGATGTGGCGTGAAAGTATTGCATATACCTGTCATCTAACACAAATAATTCCCAAATTGCGCAAATCCCTAATTTGCACACAGCATCATGAGCAGCGTAATTTTGAGATTGAGCACGCAATCTCGAGATTGTGCTGCGCAATCTTGAGATTGCGCTCAACATATATGTGACCTGTTACAACGAAATGAGCATTAAGTCGCACTAGACCATTTCACAGTACAGCGGGAAAAGTGAAAAATAAAAGGGGAGGTCTGATTTTGTTTTGTTATTATATTTGCTATTTGTAAATCTCCCTGTATCGATTTCCAAATGAGTCAGTTTGATCAGACAATTAAAAACCTCAATTTCAGGCCAATTTCATTGGTAGCTTTTATCGTGTTCTGACAAACAACTTGAAACAAAGACAGAAACAAAGCTACAAATCCCACTCTGGTGGTCTGGGGGATCGCTGTAACCCCAAGTGTTATATATCATTGGCAAGCTCTTGTTCTACTGAATCCAGAAATACCAATAACTCAATAACTCAATTTCCGACTTTAAGTTCATTTTGTGGTGACAGGTCACATATGCACATCTAGTGAGAGTATTGGTCATTTTGTCCTCGGCAAGAAACACATGCTTGGACCATTTTCCTTCATCCATGCTTGGACATTGTGCACAAGCTGTGGTTAGGTTCGACATTGGGTTCGGCATTGGGTTCGATAATTAAATTTTGGTTCTAAAAATCCTTACTTGAATTGGTAATGTTAACAAAACTACAATGTACAAAGAGACCTTTCCTCAGCTGAATCAACTATACATTAATCAAGCAAGTTGTCAAAGTTTTAGCTCAATACAGAGTTGAAGTCATGAGAAAATGTGCATTTGTGTGTTTTCTCTTTAACCCTAACTCCCTAGACAACAAAAGCAGTTGGAGGATTTTGAAGGATTTTTATTGTTCAGTAACAATGCTTAGGGAGTTAGGGTTAATGAGAGTAACCCTTAGAGAATTAGTATCTTTACCAACTTCGAGTTCACATCAAGTTATTTTTCGATAATAAATCAGTAATTTTGTATCATGTTTTTACCAATGCTGTAACTTTCCCTTTACTCTGACTCCAGAAGTTAATAAGCCAGCCCCCTATACATCCTGAATCCCAGTGAGCAAGTCAAACTTTGAGTTTGTTTGTTTGTTTGTTTATTCTATCTTTATTCTGGATATCTCTTTCAATACAAAGTACTGGTCTCCCAAGAGGTCCAGATTAAAACATTATTGTATTCTACACTACATGTATTCAAAATGTACAAAAGTATATACAAGATATATTTACAGTATGTGTACATAATATACACAGTCATAACATAGTATTAGGTTTAAAAGTGTAAACATATAAATGTACATTAGGCCTATATATCAATATACATGAAATCATAATATGTCAGCATTAATGAGTACTGATGGCATTTTTAAAAATATGTGTAGTCATGGTACTAAAGTAGTTGAATATAAACTCACATATGATGAAAAGAACTATTTGGCAATTTTAAAATTGAGTTTCAATTACATTTCTTTGTTTGTGGGTGGAGGATACTATTTAGCAACAGTACTACACGCTTTCAAAATTTGTGTACATATAAATATAGCATGCATTAGTTAGTAGAACAAAATATCACATCCTTGGAGGATTGCTTTCATTTTATCCACAACTCCCACACATTCCAGCTTACTGGATATAAAGAGAAACTGCTCATATACAAAAAGAGATCATTAATTGTAAAACCAGCAGCTAACTATGGCTGATCATATTTATGAGCAGTCAAATATTGTGTTGTGTTTATGCCTTGTCATTATCACTAATGAAGCCTACAGGTTTCTGGTATTGGTAAAGTGCTTGTTACAACTGCCATTGGCAGGTCCGTGGGGGGACCAAGCTTAGTATTGTACAACTTACTGGGAAACCACCACAGAAATTGCACTGAGTGTGTTAGTTGCCACAACACCATCACTGCTATATTTAAAGTTGTCATCATCTACTTGTATTTTCCAACCATGCAGAAGTTGTTTCCCTTTAACATTGTACTGAAGAATCGCCTCAACATACAGATGTTAGATTTTATATACATTTTATATAGATATCTCTATTTTACCATACTTTCCCAATGGGACTACAATGTTATTTTTCAGATCGAGATAAGTAAAATTTCTCAAACTTTAGTACATATTACATGTATGACTGACAAATTTAATTCTGAAAAATATGTCCAACACTTAAAATATAATGCTGTGGTCCATAGTTTATAACTTTCCAGAAATATATAAGGCTAGTTTTATTCTTTAGAAAATTAAATTTTTTAAGAACAATTAAAAAAAAACTAAGGAATTGTCCCTTTTCAGCCCTGAAAAAGTTATTTTGTTATTTAACAGTAATTTGATTGAAAACAATCTATCTAGGCCAAACTTCCCTAAAACTGCCAGTACTCCTGGAAATAATTAACATATATAGTTAACTTGTTGTCTTTTTCTATACTCAGATTTTAACCAATCATTTTAATCAGATTTTAATCATGTTAACCAATCTCTTATTTATATCAGTTTTCTGGATGCTAGTCATGAGTTCTCTGACTAGTTCTCTGACTCATCTGGAGTCCCAATTGTCCCAAATGTTGATAGTCTGGTTTTAGCCTCATTAATTTGCCTGCTTACATGTAGGTGTGAATGAGATAAATTTTCCCAAGTATAAATTTAAGGTTTATATATTAGAAATTATTGGGCGGACCCGAGTGGCTGAATGGGTTAACCCACAACCCTGAGAACACAGGTTCTGTTCTGATGAGCCCACCTCCCCAGAGAGGTTCAAGACCTAGGCATGACACATCCACCAGGTCCTGAGTCCACAGGAATAGCAGGCTAGATAAAAAGCAAGATTAAATAACACTTTTTACTTTTATTTATGTTTTAATCTAAAAGAAATATTTAATAAAACTGACTCTTCATGTCATGCCTGGGGTTTGAACCCAAGACCTTCTCATCTACAGTCACAAACTCTTCCACTGGGCTACAAACTCTTCTTAATAATATTGTGTTTGATTTTAATTATAAACCTCAGAATGGACACTCTTAAATTAAAAGTTATAAAATTTGTCACTAGGGTTTGAACCCAGGACCTTCTCATCTTGAGTCACAAGCCCTTCCACTGGGCTACAATCTCTTCTTAATAATATTGTGTTTGATTTTAATTATAAACCTTAGAATGGACAATCTTAAAATAACAAAGTATAAAATGTGTCACTGGGGTTTGAACCCAGGACCTACTCATCTACAGTCCCAAGCCCTTGCACTGTGCTACAAACTCTTCTTAATAATAGTGTGTTCTATTTTAATTATAAACCTTAGAATGGACAATCTTAAAGTAACAAAGTATAAAATGTGTCACTGGGGTTTGAAGCCAGGATTTTCTCATCTAGAGTCCCAAGCCATTCCACTGGACTACAAACTCATCTTAATAATATTGTGTTTGATTTTAATTATAAACCTTAGAATGGACAATCTTAAAGTAACAAAGTATAAAATGTGTCACTGGGGTTTGAACCCGGGACCTTCTCATCTAGAGTCCCAATCCTTTGCACTGGGCTACAAACTCTTCTTATTGATCTTGTGTTTGAGTTTAATTATGAACCTTAGAATGGACAATCTTAAAGTAACAAAGTATAAAATGTGTTTCTGGAGTTTGAGCCCAGGAATTTCTCATCTACAGACCAAATCCATTCCACTGGACTACAAAATCTTCTTGATAAGAGTGTATTTGATTTTAATTATAAACCTTAGAATGGACAATCTTAAGTTAAAGTAACAAAGTATAAAATGTGTCACTGGGGTTTGAACCTAGGACCTTTTCATCGAGAGTCCCAAGCCCTTCCACTGGGCTACAAACTCTTCTTAATAATATTGTGTTTGATTTTAATTATAAACCTTAGAATGGACAATCTTAAAGTAACAAAGTATAAAATATGTTTCTGGGGTTTGAACCCAGGACATTCTCACCTAGAATCCGAATCCATTCCACTGGATTACAAACTCTTCATGATCATCTTGTGTTTGAGTTTAATTATAAACCTTAGAATGGACAATCTTAAAGTAAAAAAGTATAAAATGTGTCATTGGGGTTTGAACCCATGACCTTTTCATCTATAGTCCCAAGCCCTTCCACTGGTCTACAAACTCTTCTTAATAATGTTGTGTTTGATATTAATTATAAACCTTAGAATGGACAATCTTAAAGTAACAAAGTATAAAATGTGTGATTGGGGTTTGAACCCAGGATCTTTTCATCTAGAGTCCCAAGCCCTTCCAGTGTGCTACAAACTCTTCTTAATAATATTGTGTTTGATTTTAATTATAAACCTTAGAATGGACAATCAGTAACAAAGTATAAAATTTGTCACTGGGGTTTGAACCCAGGACCTTCTCATCTAGATACCCAAGCCCTTCCTCTGGGCTACAAACTCTTCTTAATAACATTGTATTTGATTTTAATTATAAACCTTAGAATGGACAATCTTAAAGTAACCAAGTATAAAATGTGTTTCTGGAGTTTGAGCCCAGGAATTTCTCATCTACAGACCAAATCCATTCCACTGGACTACAAAATCTTCTCTATAATCTTGTGTTTGAGTTTAATTATAAACCTTAGAATGGACAATCTTAAAGTAACAAAGTACATGTATAAAATTTGTCACTGGGGTTTGAACCCAGGACCTTTTCATCGAGAGTCCCAAGCCCTTCCACTGGGCTACAAACTCTTCTTAATAATATTGTGTTTGATTTTAATTATAAACCTTAAATGGACAATCTTAAAGTAACCAAGTATAAAATTTGTCATTGGGGTATGAACCCAGGACCTTCTCATCTGGAGTCCCAAGCTCTTCCAATGGGCTACAAACTCTTCTTAATAACATTGTGTTTGATTTTAACGAAGAGTAAGTATATCACAAGCAGTATTGCCAACACAGCAAATACTATGGAATTCCATATCTGCCATTCTAAATGTCGCCCGTCGACTGTCGCCCATCGCGCGTTGCAAGCTAGCTAGCCAGGCAAGCTAGCTAGCCAGGCAAGATAAATATAAGTTCAAACTTTTTGTTGTAAAATTTGTAATTCTTCTGGTCCCATACGTAACGCACTACATTAATTAGCGCCAACTCGTAAAAAAAAGTGCAATGAAGTTGATTTTAACACACATTGTTCCTCTTCCAAATACTCAACATTAAGTAGTTAAACTTTGAAAATATGTGGTTTAATACTAGAGTTACATGGTTTCAAAGTTCTGATTTGTCCCATACGTAACACGCGCGTTATCTTGGACCTGCCCTATTCCAAAAAACCTCAAAAAGTGGCAGTTGGATACAGCATTCTTTCCTTATTACAATCTAAAATTTTGTCTTTGGTTAAGCTTGCCCCAAGCAGACACTTTTGGTATAAAGTTAACTAGGCGTACTGTGAGATTGGAAATATGGGTGAAATTTTAATTTTATTAGCCTAACACTACAGTTAACGTTAGGCTATATTTTATTTGGAAATTTCATGAAAGTGAGCTATCCTAGAATAATGGATTTTATGTCAAAACTGTCTGCCTGGTAAGGTTACCTAATCACAAAGTTTTCAGGTGCAATAATTAGCAGATCAAAAGTTGAAAAAGAAGAAAATTCTGTGGGGGAATTCGGGTCAACTCGTACCCAAGTTAACTCGTACCCAGGTCAACTCGTAACCAGGTCAACTCGTACCCAGGTCAACTCGTACCCAGGTCAACTCGTACCCAGGTCAACTCGTACCCAGGTCAACTCGTACCCAGGTCAACTCGTACCCAGGTCAACTCGTACCGAGGTCAACTCGTACCGAGGTCAACTTGTACCCAAGTCAACTTGTACCCAGGTCAACTCGTACACAAGTCAACTCGTACCCAAGTCAACTCGTACCCAAGTCATTCGATGAAAAAAGTAATAAAAGAAACATGAAAAGAAGATTCAGAAAAGAAAGATCAATAAAAAGAGAAAAAGAACATGAGGAATGGAAAAACGAATAAGAAAATAAAAAGAAAAAAAAATTAAAAAGAAAAAAAATCAGAAAGATGATTAGCCAAACAAGTTTAAACATAATTAAACATATTTTATTGCATGATATTCAAATCTCATTTTGGAAGCCCCATTTAGATTCAGGGGGATTATTTGCATGATGTTATTCTACCAATCCCATTTAAGGTTTAATAAAAATCTCAAATCCATTCAGTTTGTTCAAGCGCGGTTAAGTTCAAAAGATGGGTGGCACCTCCACTAACGCTTAGGCCTAATCAGCCAACGCGTTGCCTCGAGCGCGGTTAAGTTCAAACAACTCGTAGGCCTACCTCCATTAACACTAAATGGTGAACATATTAAATGATGCATTGTTACCGAGATGCGCATCATGCCCATCTCTGACCATCATTCATTCATGCATGTCCAAAAAATATTAATACTGCGTGGGTACGAGTTGATTTGGATACGAGTTGATTTGGGTACGAGTTGACTTGAGCGATTTTCTTCTTTTTTACCTGATAGTGATACCTGTGAGTTTTGTGGGGTTACGCTTAACGTTAAGTCCAAGCATAATGGGCTAACGTTAGTTCATGTAGGCCCTAGGCCTTAGCCTAGGGCTAGTAATAGTGACCATGGTGACGGTTGGAAAAGAACACCTGTGATTTTTCATAATTTTATAATTTATTAACCCCTTTTCATGTTATTAGTGGGATGGAAGAAATGTACACAAAATAATGAACATAATGCACATTAACTTTGGTCTCTAAGCAAATCTTACCCCGATTAATTTCGGCCCAACAACGTGATCAATTTGTTCAGCCTTTCGATCCAAGTGTAGGAAGCGTCTTGTTGAAGAGCGCCCTCTTACTGTTCATGATGTAATCCATTCAGCCATCATAATAATATTACATTGTATGAAATGAACTTGGGGCATACGTACTATCTCAATTTATTGGTTCCAAAGGGTTTACTATGGTGGCCCTGAAGGGACATCGCATTCGCGAATAACTATTTGGCGCAAATATTTGCGATGTCGTGAATTTTATTGCATACCTTTGCAGTGAGTCATATCTGTACGCTGACAATATTCTTTAACAATCTAGGGAGTAGTCAGGTCCCTTTATGTATCATAATTTTTATGATTACGTGAGTATAGAACTTGACGGCACCATACAATCTACCAAGTTCCCTATACTCACGTAATCATAAAATTATGATACATAAAGGGGTCTGACTATTGTCCTCCCCACACCCAGGTGGGTCTGCATATCATATATCATCTGAGATAACCTTTTCATCATGACCTTTTCATCTATAGTCCCAAGCCCTTCCACTGGTCTACAAACTCTTCTTAATAATGTTGTGTTTGATATTAATTATAAACCTTAGAATGGACAATCTTAAAGTAACAAAGTATAAAATGTGTGATTGGGGTTTGAACCCAGGATCTTTTCATCTAGAGTCCCAAGCCCTTCCAGTGTGCTACAAACTCTTCTTAATAATATTGTGTTTGATTTTAATTATAAACCTTAGAATGGACAATCAGTAACAAAGTATAAAATTTGTCACTGGGGTTTGAACCCAGGACCTTCTCATCTAGATACCCAAGCCCTTCCTCTGGGCTACAAACTCTTCTTAATAACATTGTATTTGATTTTAATTATAAACCTTAGAATGGACAATCTTAAAGTAACCAAGTATAAAATGTGTTTCTGGAGTTTGAGCCCAGGAATTTCTCATCTACAGACCAAATCCATTCCACTGGACTACAAAATCTTCTCTATAATCTTGTGTTTGAGTTTAATTATAAACCTTAGAATGGACAATCTTAAAGTAACAAAGTACATGTATAAAATTTGTCACTGGGGTTTGAACCCAGGACCTTTTCATCGAGAGTCCCAAGCCCTTCCACTGGGCTACAAACTCTTCTTAATAATATTGTGTTTGATTTTAATTATAAACCTTAAATGGACAATCTTAAAGTAACCAAGTATAAAATTTGTCATTGGGGTATGAACCCAGGACCTTCTCATCTGGAGTCCCAAGCTCTTCCAATGGGCTACAAACTCTTCTTAATAACATTGTGTTTGATTTTAACGAAGAGTAAGTATATCACAAGCAGTATTGCCAACACAGCAAATACTATGGAATTCCATATCTGCCATTCTAAATGTCGCCCGTCGACTGTCGCCCATCGCGCGTTGCAAGCTAGCTAGCCAGGCAAGCTACAGTGTAGCTAGCCAGGCAAGATAAATATAAGTTCAAACTTTTTGTTGTAAAATTTGTAATTCTTCTGGTCCCATACGTAACGCACTACATTAATTAGCGCCAACTCGTAAAAAAAAGTGCAATGAAGTTGATTTTAACACACATTGTTCCTCTTCCAAATACTCAACATTAAGTAGTTAAACTTTGAAAATATGTGGTTTAATACTAGAGTTACATGGTTTCAAAGTTCTGATTTGTCCCATACGTAACACGCGCGTTATCTTGGACCTGCCCTATTCCAAAAAACCTCAAAAAGTGGCAGTTGGATACAGCATTCTTTCCTTATTACAATCTAAAATTTTGTCTTTGGTTAAGCTTGCCCCAAGCAGACACTTTTGGTATAAAGTTAACTAGGCGTACTGTGAGATTGGAAATATGGGTGAAATTTTAATTTTATTAGCCTAACACTACAGTTAACGTTCGGCTATATTTTATTTGGAAATTTCATGAAAGTGAGCTATCCTAGAATAATGGATTTTATGTCAAAACTGTCTGCCTGGTAAGGTTACCTAATCACAAAGTTTTCAGGTGCAATAATTAGCAGATCAAAAGTTGAAAAAGAAGAAAATTCTGTGGGGGAATTCGGGTCAACTCCCAAGTTAACTCGTACCCAGGTCAACTCGTAACCAGGTCAACTCGTACCCAGGTCAACTCGTACCCAGGTCAACTCGTACCCAGGTCAACTCGTACCCAGGTCAACTCGTACCCAGGTCAACTCGTACCCAGGTCAACTCGTACCCAGGTCAACTCGTACCGAGGTCAACTCGTACCGAGGTCAACTTGTACCCAGGTCAACTCGTACACAAGTCAACTCGTACCCAAGTCAACTCGTACCCAAGTCATTCGATGAAAAAAGTAATAAAAGAAACATGAAAAGAAGATTCAGAAAAGAAAGATCAATAAAAAGAGAAAAAGAACATGAGGAATGGAAAAACGAATAAGAAAATAAAAAGAAAAAAAAATTAAAAAGAAAAAAAATCAGAAAGATGATTAGCCAAACAAGTTTAAACATAATTAAACATATTTTATTGCATGATATTCAAATCTCATTTTGGAAGCCCCATTTAGATTCAGGGGGATTATTTGCATGATGTTATTCTACCAATCCCATTTAAGGTTTAATAAAAATCTCAAATCCATTCAGTTTGTTCAAGCGCGGTTAAGTTCAAAAGATGGGTGGCACCTCCACTAACGCTTAGGCCTAATCAGCCAACGCGTTGCCTCGAGCGCGGTTAAGTTCAAACAACTCGTAGGCCTACCTCCATTAACACTAAATGGTGAACATATTAAATGATGCATTGTTACCGAGATGCGCATCATGCCCATCTCTGACCATCATTCATTCATGCATGTCCAAAAAATATTAATACTGCGTGGGTACGAGTTGATTTGGATACGAGTTGATTTGGGTACGAGTTGACTTGAGCGATTTTCTTCTTTTTTACCTGATAGTGATACCTGTGAGTTTTGTGGGGTTACGCTTAACGTTAAGTCCAAGCATAATGGGCTAACGTTAGTTCATGTAGGCCCTAGGCCTTAGCCTAGGGCTAGTAATAGTGACCATGGTGACGGTTGGAAAAGAACACCTGTGATTTTTCATAATTTTATAATTTATTAACCCCTTTTCATGTTATTAGTGGGATGGAAGAAATGTACACAAAATAATGAACATAATGCACATTAACTTTGGTCTCTAAGCAAATCTTACCCCGATTAATTTCGGCCCAACAACGTGATCAATTTGTTCAGCCTTTCGATCCAAGTGTAGGAAGCGTCTTGTTGAAGAGCGCCCTCTTACTGTTCATGATGTAATCCATTCAGCCATCATAATAATATTACATTGTATGAAATGAACTTGGGGCATACGTACTATCTCAATTTATTGGTTCCAAAGGGTTTACTATGGTGGCCCTGAAGGGACATCGCATTCGCGAATAACTATTTGGCGCAAATATTTATGGCGATGTCGTGAATGTTATTGCATACCTTTGCAGTGAGTCATATCTGTACGCGGACAATATTCTTTAACAATCTAGGGAGTAGTCAGGCCCCTTTATGTATCATAATTTTTATGATTGCGTGAGTATAGGGAACTTGACGGCACCATACAATCTACCAAGTTCCCTATACTCACGTAATCATAAAATTATGATACATAAAGGGGTCTGACTATTGTCCTCCCCACACCCAGGTGGGTCTGCATATCATATATCATCTGAGATAACCTTTTCATCATGACCTTTTCATCTATAGTCCCAAGCCCTTCCACTGGTCTACAAACTCTTCTTAATAATGTTGTGTTTGATATTAATTATAAACCTTAGAATGGACAATCTTAAAGTAACAAAGTATAAAATGTGTGATTGGGGTTTGAACCCAGGATCTTTCATCTAGAGTCCCAAGCCCTTCCAGTGTGCTACAAACTCTTCTTAATAATATTGTGTTTGATTTTAATTATAAACCTTAGAATGGACAATCAGTAACAAAGTATAAAATTTGTCACTGGGGTTTGAACCCAGGACCTTCTCATCTAGATACCCAAGCCCTTCCTCTGGGCTACAAACTCTTCTTAATAACATTGTATTTGATTTTAATTATAAACCTTAGAATGGACAATCTTAAAGTAACCAAGTATAAAATGTGTTTCTGGAGTTTGAGCCCAGGAATTTCTCATCTACAGACCAAATCCATTCCACTGGACTACAAAATCTTCTCTATAATCTTGTGTTTGAGTTTAATTATAAACCTTAGAATGGACAATCTTAAAGTAACAAAGTACATGTATAAAATTTGTCACTGGGGTTTGAACCCAGGACCTTTTCATCGAGAGTCCCAAGCCCTTCCACTGGGCTACAAACTCTTCTTAATAATATTGTGTTTGATTTTAATTATAAACCTTAAATGGACAATCTTAAAGTAACCAAGTATAAAATTTGTCATTGGGGTATGAACCCAGGACCTTCTCATCTGGAGTCCCAAGCTCTTCCAATGGGCTACAAACTCTTCTTAATAACATTGTGTTTGATTTTAACGAAGAGTAAGTATATCACAAGCAGTATTGCCAACACAGCAAATACTATGGAATTCCATATCTGCCATTCTAAATGTCGCCCGTCGACTGTCGCCCATCGCGCGTTGCAAGTTAGCTTAGCCAGGCAAGCTACAGTGTAGCTAGCCAGGCAAGATAAATATAAGTTCAAACTTTTGTTGTAAAATTTGTAATTCTTCTGGTCCCATACGTAACGCACTACATTAATTAGCGCCAACTCGTAAAAAAAAAAGTGCAATGAAGTTGATTTTAACACACATTGTTCCTCTTCCAAATACTCAACATTAAGTAGTTAAACTTTGAAAATATGTGGTTTAATACTAGAGTTACATGGTTTCAAAGTTCTGATTTGTCCCATACGTAACACGTTATCTTGGACCTGCCCTATTCCAAAAACCTCAAAAGTGGCAGTTGGATACAGCATTCTTTCCTTATTACAATCTAAAATTTTGTCTTTGGTTAAGCTTGCCCCAAGCAGACACTTTTGGTATAAAGTTAACTAGGCGTACTGTGAGATTGGAAATATGGGTGAAATTTTAATTTTATTAGCCTAACACTACAGTTAACGTTAGGCTATATTTTATTTGAAATTTCATGAAAGTGAGCTATCCTAGAATAATGGATTTTATGTCAAAACTGTCTGCCTGGTAAGGTTACCTAATCACAAAGTTTTCAGGTGCAATAATTAGCAGATCAAAAGTTGAAAAGAAGAAAATTCTGTGGGGAATTCGGGTCAACTCACCCAAGTTAACTCGTTACCCAGGTCAACTCGTAACCAGGTCAACTCGCACTCCAGGTCAACCCAGGTCAACTCGTACCCAGGTCAACTCCAGGTCAACTCGTACCCAGGTCAACCTGCACCCAGGTCAACTCACCCAGGTCAACTCGTACCCAGGTCAACTCTGCATCCAGGTCAACTCAAGTCAACTTGTACCCAGGTCAACTCGTACACAAGTCAACCTCGCACTCCAAGTCAACTCGTACTCCAAGTCATTCGATGAAAAAGTAATAAAAGAAACATGAAAAGAAGATTCAGAAAGAAAGATCAATAAAAGAGAAAAGAACATGAGGAATGGAAAACGAATAAGAAAATAAAAGAAAAAAAAAAATTAAAAAAAAAAAAATCAGAAAGATGATTAGCCAAACAAGTTTAAACATAATTAAACATATTTTATTGCATGATATTCAAATCTCATTTTGGAAGCCCCATTTAGATTCAGGGGGATTATTTGCATGATGTTATTCTACCAATCCCATTTAAGGTTTAATAAAAATCTCAAATCCATTCAGTTTGTTCAAGCGCGGTTAAGTTCAAAAGATGGGTGGCACCTCCACTAACGCTTAGGCCTAATCAGCCAACGCGTTGCCTCGAGCGCGGTTAAGTTCAAACAACTCGTAGGCCTACCTCCATTAACACTAAATGGTGAACATATTAAATGATGCATTGTTACCGAGATGCGCATCATGCCCATCTCTGACCATCATTCATTCATGCATGTCCAAAAAATATTAATACTGCGTGGGTACGAGTTGATTTGGATACGAGTTGATTTGGGTACGAGTTGACTTGAGCGATTTTCTTCTTTTTTACCTGATAGTGATACCTGTGAGTTTTGTGGGGTTACGCTTAACGTTAAGTCCAAGCATAATGGGCTAACGTTAGTTCATGTAGGCCCTAGGCCTTAGCCTAGGGCTAGTAATAGTGACCATGGTGACGGTTGGAAAAGAACACCTGTGATTTTTCATAATTTTATAATTTATTAACCCCTTTTAGTGGGATGGAAGAAATGTACACAAAATAATGAACATAATGCACATTAACTTTGGTCTCTAAGCAAATCTTACCCCGATTAATTTCGGCCCAACAACGTGATCAATTTGTTCAGCCTTTCGATCCAAGTGTAGGAAGCGTCTTGTTGAAGAGCGCCCTCTTACTGTTCATGATGTAATCCATTCATCCATCATAATAATATTACATTGTATGAATTGAAATGAACTTGGGGCATACGTACTATCTCAATTTATTGGTTCCAAAGGGTTTACTATGGTTGGCCCTGAAGGGACATCGCATTCGCGAATAACTATTTGCGCAAATATTTGCGATGTCGTGAATTTTATTGCATACCTTTGCAGTGAGTCATATCTGCACGGACAATATTCTTTAACAATCTAGGAGTAGTCAGGTCTTTATGTATCATAATTTTTATGATTGCGTGAGTATAGGAACTTGACGGCACCATACAATCTACCAAGTTCCCTATACTCACGTAATCATAAAAATTATGATACATAAAGGGTCTGACTATTGTCCTCCCACACCCAGGTGGGTCTGCATATCATATATCATCTGAGATAACCTTTTCATCATGACCTTTTCATCTATAGTCCCAAGCCCTTCCACTGGTCTACAAACTCTTCTTAATAATGTTGTGTTTGATATTAATTATAAACCTTAGAATGGACAATCTTAAAGTAACAAAGTATAAAATGTGTGATTGGGGTTTGAACCCAGGATCTTTTCATCTAGAGTCCCAAGCCCTTCCAGTGTGCTACAAACTCTTCTTAATAATATTGTGTTTGATTTTAATTATAAACCTTAGAATGGACAATCAGTAACAAAGTATAAAATTTGTCACTGGGGTTTGAACCCAGGACCTTCTCATCTAGATACCCAAGTCCTTCCTCTGGGCTACAAACTCTTCTTAATAACATTGTATTTGATTTTAATTATAAACCTTAGAATGGACAATCTTAAAGTAACCAAGTATAAAATGTGTTTCTGGAGTTTGAGCCCAGGAATTTCTCATCTACAGACCAAATCCATTCCACTGGACTACAAAATCTTCTCTATAATCTTGTGTTTGAGTTTAATTATAAACCTTAGAATGGACAATCTTAAAGTAACAAAGTACATGTATAAAATTTGTCACTGGGGTTTGAACCCAGGACCTTTTCATCGAGAGTCCCAAGCCCTTCCACTGGGCTACAAACTCTTCTTAATAATATTGTGTTTGATTTTAATTATAAACCTTAAATGGACAATCTTAAAGTAACCAAGTATAAAATTTGTCATTGGGGTATGAACCCAGGACCTTCTCATCTGGAGTCCCAAGCTCTTCCAATGGGCTACAAACTCTTCTTAATAACATTGTGTTTGATTTTAACGAAGAGTAAGTATATCACAAGCAGTATTGCCAACACAGCAAATACTATGGAATTCCATATCTGCCATTCTAAATGTCGCCGTCGACTGTCGCCCATCGCTAGCGTTAGTTAGCCAGGCAAGCTACAGTGTAGCTAGCCAGGCAAGATAAATATAAGTTCAAACTTTTGTTGTAAAATTTGTAATTCTTCTGGTCCCATACGTAACGCACTACATTAATTAGCGCCAACTCGTTAAAAAAAGTGCAATGAAGTTGATTTTAACACACATTGTTCCTCTTCCAAATACTCAACATTAAGTAGTTAAACTTTGAAAATATGTGGTTTAATACTAGAGTTACATGGTTTCAAAGTTCTGATTTGTCCCATACGTAACACGTTATCTTGGACCTGCCCTATTCCAAAAACCTCAAAAGTGGCAGTTGGATACAGCATTCTTTCCTTATTACAATCTAAAATTTTGTCTTTGGTTGCTTGCCCCAAGCAGACACTTTTGGTATAAAGTTAACTAGGCGTACTGTGAGATTGGAAATATGGGTGAAATTTTAATTTTATTAGCCTAACACTACAGTTAACGTTCGGCTATATTTTATTTGGAAATTTCATGAAAGTGAGCTATCCTAGAATAATGGATTTTATGTCAAAACTGTCTGCCTGGTAAGGTTACCTAATCACAAAGTTTTCAGGTGCAATAATTAGCAGATCAAAAGTTGAAAAGAAGAAAATTCTGTGGGGAATTCGGGTCAACTCACCCAAGTTAACCTCGTACTCCAGGTCAACTCAGAACCAGGTCAACTGCACTCCAGGTCAACTCACCCAGGTCAACTGCACCCTGGTCAACTCGTACCCAGGTCAACTCGTACCCAGGTCAACTCGTACCCAGGTCAACTCGTACCCAGGTCAACTCGTACCCAGGTCAACTCGTACCCAGGTCAACTCGTACCCAGGTCAACTCGTACACAAGTCAACTCGTACCCAAGTCAACTCGTACCCAAGTCATTCGATGAAAAAAGTAATAAAAGAAACATGAAAAGAAGATTCAGAAAAGAAAGATCAATAAAAAGAGAAAAAGAACATGAGGAATGGAAAAACGAATAAGAAAATAAAAAGAAAAAAAAATTAAAAAGAAAAAAAATCAGAAAGATGATTAGCCAAACAAGTTTAAACATAATTAAACATATTTTATTGCATGATATTCAAATCTCATTTTGGAAGCCCCATTTAGATTCAGGGGGATTATTTGCATGATGTTATTCTACCAATCCCATTTAAGGTTTAATAAAAATCTCAAATCCATTCAGTTTGTTCAAGCGCGGTTAAGTTCAAAAGATGGGTGGCACCTCCACTAACGCTTAGGCCTAATCAGCCAACGCGTTGCCTCGAGCGCGGTTAAGTTCAAACAACTCGTAGGCCTACCTCCATTAACACTAAATGGTGAACATATTAAATGATGCATTGTTACCGAGATGCGCATCATGCCCATCTCTGACCATCATTCATTCATGCATGTCCAAAAAATATTAATACTGCGTGGGTACGAGTTGATTTGGATACGAGTTGATTTGGGTATGAGTTGATTTGGCTGGGTACGAGTTGACTTGAGCGATTTTCTTCTTTTTTACCTGATAGTGATACCTGTGAGTTTTGTGGGGTTACGCTTAACGTTAAGTCCAAGCATAATGGGCTAACGTTAGTTCATGTAGGCCCTAGGCCTTAGCCTAGGGCTAGTAATAGTGACCATGGTGACGGTTGGAAAAGAACACCTGTGATTTTTCATAATTTTATAATTTATTAACCCCTTTTCATGTTATTAGTGGGATGGAAGAAATGTACACAAAATAATGAACATAATGCACATTAACTTTGGTCTCTAAGCAAATCTTACCCCGATTAATTTCGGCCCAACAACGTGATCAATTTGTTCAGCCTTTCGATCCAAGTGTAGGAAGCGTCTTGTTGAAGAGCGCTCTTACTGTTCATGATGTAATCCATTCAGCCATCATAATAATATTACATTGTATGAAATGAACTTGGGGCATACGTACTATCTCAATTTATTGGTTCCAAAGGGTTTACTATGGTGGCCCTGAAGGGACATCGCATTCGCGAATAACTATTTGCGCAAATATTTGCGATGTCGTGAATTTTATTGCATACCTTTGCAGTGAGTCATATCTGTACGCTGGACAATATTCTTTAACAATCTAGGAGTAGTCAGGTTTATGTATCATAATTTTATGATTGCGTGAGTATAGGAACTTGACGGCACCATACAATCTACCAAGTTCCCTATACTCACGGAATCAGAAAAATTATGCTAAATAAAGGGGGCTGACTATTGTCCTCCCACACCCAGGTGGGTCTGCATATCATATATCATCTGAGATAACCTTTTCATCATGACCTTTTCATCTATAGTCCCAAGCCCTTCCACTGGTCTACAAACTCTTCTTAATAATGTTGTGTTTGATATTAATTATAAACCTTAGAATGGACAATCTTAAAGTAACAAAGTATAAAATGTGTGATTGGGGTTTGAACCCAGGATCTTTTCATCTAGAGTCCCAAGCCCTTCCAGTGTGCTACAAACTCTTCTTAATAATATTGTGTTTGATTTTAATTATAAACCTTAGAATGGACAATCAGTAACAAAGTATAAAATTTGTCACTGGGGTTTGAACCCAGGACCTTCTCATCTAGATACCCAAGCCTTTCCTCTGGGCTACAAACTCTTCTTAATAACATTGTATTTGATTTTAATTATAAACCTTAGAATGGACAATCTTAAAGTAACCAAGTATAAAATGTGTTTCTGGAGTTTGAGCCCAGGAATTTCTCATCTACAGACCAAATCCATTCCACTGGACTACAAAATCTTCTCTATAATCTTGTGTTTGAGTTTAATTATAAACCTTAGAATGGACAATCTTAAAGTAACAAAGTACATGTATAAAATTTGTCACTGGGGTTTGAACCCAGGACCTTTTCATCGAGAGTCCCAAGCCCTTCCACTGGGCTACAAACTCTTCTTAATAATATTGTGTTTGATTTTAATTATAAACCTTAAATGGACAATCTTAAAGTAACCAAGTATAAAATTTGTCATTGGGGTATGAACCCAGGACCTTCTCATCTGGAGTCCCAAGCTCTTCCAATGGGCTACAAACTCTTCTTAATAACATTGTGTTTGATTTTAACGAAGAGTAAGTATATCACAAGCAGTATTGCCAACACAGCAAATACTATGGAATTCCATATCTGCCATTCTAAATGTCGCCCGTCGACTGTCGCCCATCGCGCGTTGCAAGCTAGCTAGCCAGGCAAGCTACAGTGTAGCTAGCCAGGCAAGATAAATATAAGTTCAAACTTTTTGTTGTAAAATTTGTAATTCTTCTGGTCCCATACGTAACGCACTACATTAATTAGCGCCAACTCGTAAAAAAAAGTGCAATGAAGTTGATTTTAACACACATTGTTCCTCTTCCAAATACTCAACATTAAGTAGTTAAACTTTGAAAATATGTGGTTTAATACTAGAGTTACATGGTTTCAAAGTTCTGATTTGTCCCATACGTAACACGCGCGTTATCTTGGACCTGCCCTATTCCAAAAAACCTCAAAAGTGGCAGTTGGATACAGCATTCTTTCCTTATTACAATCTAAAATTTTGTCTTTGGTTAAGCTTGCCCCAAGCAGACACTTTTGGTATAAAGTTAACTAGGCGTACTGTGAGATTGGAAATATGGGTGAAATTTTAATTTTATTAGCCTAACACTACAGTTAACGTTAGGCTATATTTTATTTGGAAATTTCATGAAAGTGAGCTATCCTAGAATAATGGATTTTATGTCAAAACTGTCTGCCTGGTAAGGTTACCTAATCACAAAGTTTTCAGGTGCAATAATTAGCAGATCAAAAGTTGAAAAAGAAGAAAATTCTGTGGGGGAATTCGGGTCAACTCGTACCCAAGTTAACTCGTACCCAGGTCAACTCGTAACCAGGTCAACTCGTACCCAGGTCAACTCGTACCCAGGTCAACTCGTACCCAGGTCAACTCGTACCCAGGTCAACTCGTACCCAGGTCAACTCGTACCCAGGTCAACTCGTACCGAGGTCAACTCGTACCGAGGTCAACTTGTACCCAAGTCAACTTGTACCCAGGTCAACTCGTACACAAGTCAACTCGTACCCAAGTCAACTCGTACCCAAGTCATTCGATGAAAAAAGTAATAAAAGAAACATGAAAAGAAGATTCAGAAAAGAAAGATCAATAAAAAGAGAAAAAGAACATGAGGAATGGAAAAACGAATAAGAAAATAAAAAGAAAAAAAAATTAAAAAGAAAAAAAATCAGAAAGATGATTAGCCAAACAAGTTTAAACATAATTAAACATATTTTATTGCATGATATTCAAATCTCATTTTGGAAGCCCCATTTAGATTCAGGGGGATTATTTGCATGATGTTATTCTACCAATCCCATTTAAGGTTTAATAAAAATCTCAAATCCATTCAGTTTGTTCAAGCGCGGTTAAGTTCAAAAGATGGGTGGCACCTCCACTAACGCTTAGGCCTAATCAGCCAACGTTGCCTCGGCGTTAAGTTCAAACAACTCGTAGGCCTACCTCCATTAACACTAAATGGTGAACATATTAAATGATGCATTGTTACCGAGATGCGCATCATGCCCATCTCTGACCATCATTCATTCATGCATGTCCAAAAATATTAATACTGCGTGGAGTGAGTTGATTTGGATACGAGTTGATTTGATGCGAGTTGACTTGAGCGATTTTCTTCTTTTTTACCTGATAGTGATACCTGTGAGTTTTGTGGGGTTACGCTTAACGTTAAGTCCAAGCATAATGGGCTAACGTTAGTTCATGTAGGCCCTAGGCCTTAGCCTAGGGCTAGTAATAGTGACCATGGTGACGGTTGGAAAAGAACACCTGTGATTTTTCATAATTTTATAATTTATTAACCCCTTTTCATGTTATTAGTGGGATGGAAGAAATGTACACAAAATAATGAACATAATGCACATTAACTTTGGTCTCTAAGCAAATCTTACCCCGATTAATTTCGGCCCAACAACGTGATCAATTTGTTCAGCCTTTCGATCCAAGTGTAGGAAGCGTCTTGTTGAAGAGCCTCTTACTGTTCATGATGTAATCCATTCAGCCATCATAATAATATTACATTGTATGAAATGAACTTGGGGCATACGTACTATCTCAATTTATTGGTTCCAAAGGGTTTACTATGGTGGCCCTGAAGGGACATCGCATTCGCGAATAACTATTTGCGCAAATATTTGCGATGTCGTGAATTTTATTGCATACCTTTGCAGTGAGTCATATCTGTACGCGGACAATATTCTTTAACAATCTAGGGAGTAGTCAGGCCCCTTTATGTATCATAATTTTATGATTGCGTGAGTATAGGGAACTTGACGGCACCATACAATCTACCAAGTTCCCTATACTCACGTAATCATAAAAATTATGATACATAAAGGGTCTGACTATTGTCCTCCCACACCCAGGTGGGTCTGCATATCATATATCATCTGAGATAACCTTTTCATCATGACCTTTTCATCTATAGTCCCAAGCCCTTCCACTGGTCTACAAACTCTTCTTAATAATGTTGTGTTTGATATTAATTATAAACCTTAGAATGGACAATCTTAAAGTAACAAAGTATAAAATGTGTGATTGGGGTTTGAACCCAGGATCTTTTCATCTAGAGTCCCAAGCCCTTCCAGTGTGCTACAAACTCTTCTTAATAATATTGTGTTTGATTTTAATTATAAACCTTAGAATGGACAATCAGTAACAAAGTATAAAATTTGTCACTGGGGTTTGAACCCAGGACCTTCTCATCTAGATACCCAAGCCCTTCCTCTGGGCTACAAACTCTTCTTAATAACATTGTATTTGATTTTAATTATAAACCTTAGAATGGACAATCTTAAAGTAACCAAGTATAAAATGTGTTTCTGGAGTTTGAGCCCAGGAATTTCTCATCTACAGACCAAATCCATTCCACTGGACTACAAAATCTTCTCTATAATCTTGTGTTTGAGTTTAATTATAAACCTTAGAATGGACAATCTTAAAGTAACAAAGTACATGTATAAAATTTGTCACTGGGGTTTGAACCCAGGACCTTTTCATCGAGAGTCCCAAGCCCTTCCACTGGGCTACAAACTCTTCTTAATAATATTGTGTTTGATTTTAATTATAAACCTTAAATGGACAATCTTAAAGTAACCAAGTATAAAATTTGTCATTGGGGTATGAACCCAGGACCTTCTCATCTGGAGTCCCAAGCTCTTCCAATGGGCTACAAACTCTTCTTAATAACATTGTGTTTGATTTTAACGAAGAGTAAGTATATCACAAGCAGTATTGCCAACACAGCAAATACTATGGAATTCCATATCTGCCATTCTAAATGTCGCCCGTCGACTGTCGCCCATCGCGCGTTGCAAGCTAGCTAGCCAGGCAAGCTACAGTGTAGCTAGCCAGGCAAGATAAATATAAGTTCAAACTTTTTGTTGTAAAATTTGTAATTCTTCTGGTCCCATACGTAACGCACTACATTAATTAGCGCCAACTCGTAAAAAAAAGTGCAATGAAGTTGATTTTAACACCACATTGTTCCTCTTCCAAATACTCAACATTAAGTAGTTAAACTTTGAAAATATGTGGTTTAATACTAGAGTTACATGGTTTCAAAGTTCTGATTTGTCCCATACGTAACACGCGCGTTATCTTGGACCTGCCCTATTCCAAAAAACCTCAAAAAGTGGCAGTTGGATACAGCATTCTTTCCTTATTACAATCTAAAATTTTGTCTTTGGTTAAGCTTGCCCCAAGCAGACACTTTTGGTATAAAGTTAACTAGGCGTACTGTGAGATTGGAAATATGGGTGAAATTTTAATTTTATTAGCCTAACACTACAGTTAACGTTCGGCTATATTTTATTTGGAAATTTCATGAAAGTGAGCTATCCTAGAATAATGGATTTTATGTCAAAACTGTCTGCCTGGTAAGGTTACCTAATCACAAAGTTTTCAGGTGCAATAATTAGCAGATCAAAAGTTGAAAAAGAAGAAAATTCTGTGGGGGAATTCGGGTCAACTCGTACCCAAGTTAACTCGTACCCAGGTCAACTCGTAACCAGGTCAACTCGTACCCAGGTCAACTCGTACCCAGGTCAACTCGTACCCAGGTCAACTCGTACCCAGGTCAACTCACCCAGGTCAACTCGTACTCCAGGTCAACTCGCACTCAGGTCAACCTGCACCCAGGTCAACTCGTACCCAGGTCAACTCGTACCCAGGTCAACTCGTACACAAGTCAACTCGTACCCAAGTCAACTCGTACCCAAGTCATTCGATGAAAAAAGTAATAAAAGAAACATGAAAAGAAGATTCAGAAAAGAAAGATCAATAAAAAGAGAAAAAGAACATGAGGAATGGAAAAACGAATAAGAAAATAAAAAGAAAAAAAAATTAAAAAGAAAAAAAATCAGAAAGATGATTAGCCAAACAAGTTTAAACATAATTAAACATATTTTATTGCATGATATTCAAATCTCATTTTGGAAGCCCCATTTAGATTCAGGGGGATTATTTGCATGATGTTATTCTACCAATCCCATTTAAGGTTTAATAAAAATCTCAAATCCATTCAGTTTGTTCAAGCGCGGTTAAGTTCAAAAGATGGGTGGCACCTCCACTAACGCTTAGGCCTAATCAGCCAACGCGTTGCCTCGAGCGCGGTTAAGTTCAAACAACTCGTAGGCCTACCTCCATTAACACTAAATGGTGAACATATTAAATGATGCATTGTTACCGAGATGCGCATCATGCCCATCTCTGACCATCATTCATTCATGCATGTCCAAAAAATATTAATACTGCGTGGGTACGAGTTGATTTGGATACGAGTTGATTTGGGTACGAGTTGACTTGAGCGATTTTCTTCTTTTTTACCTGATAGTGATACCTGTGAGTTTTGTGGGGTTACGCTTAACGTTAAGTCCAAGCATAATGGGCTAACGTTAGTTCATGTAGGCCCTAGGCCTTAGCCTAGGGCTAGTAATAGTGACCATGGTGACGGTTGGAAAAGAACACCTGTGATTTTTCATAATTTTATAATTTATTAACCCCTTTTCATGTTATTAGTGGGATGGAAGAAATGTACACAAAATAATGAACATAATGCACATTAACTTTGGTCTCTAAGCAAATCTTACCCCGATTAATTTCGGCCCAACAACGTGATCAATTTGTTCAGCCTTCGATCCAAGTGTAGGAAGCGTCTTGTTGAAGCGCCCTCTTACTGTTCATGATGTAATCCATTCAGCCATCATAATATTACATTGTATGAAATGAACTTGGGGCATACGTACTATCTCAATTTATTGGTTCCAAAGGGTTTACTATGGTGGCCCTGAAGGGACATCGCATTCGCGAATAACTATTTGCAAATATTTGCGATGTCGTGAATTTTATTGCATACCTTTGCAGTGAGTCATATCTGTACGCTGACAATATTCTTTAACAATCTAGGGAGTAGTCAGGTCCCTTTATGTATCATAATTTTTATGATTGCGTGAGTATAGGGAACTTGTCGGCACCATACAATCTACCAAGTTCCCTATACTCACGTAATCATAAAAATTATGATACATAAAGGGGTCTGACTATTGTCCTCCCCACACCCAGGTGGGTCTGCATATCATATATCATCTGAGATAACCTTTTCATCATGACCTTTTCATCTATAGTCCCAAGCCCTTCCACTGGTCTACAAACTCTTCTTAATAATGTTGTGTTTGATATTAATTATAAACCTTAGAATGGACAATCTTAAAGTAACAAAGTATAAAATGTGTGATTGGGGTTTGAACCCAGGATCTTTTCATCTAGAGTCCCAAGCCCTTCCAGTGTGCTACAAACTCTTCTTAATAATATTGTGTTTGATTTTAATTATAAACCTTAGAATGGACAATCAGTAACAAAGTATAAAATTTGTCACTGGGGTTTGAACCCAGGACCTTCTCATCTAGATACCCAAGCCCTTTCCTCTGGGCTACAAACTCTTCTTAATAACATTGTATTTGATTTTAATTATAAACCTTAGAATGGACAATCTTAAAGTAACCAAGTATAAAATGTGTTTCTGGAGTTTGAGCCCAGGAATTTCTCATCTACAGACCAAATCCATTCCACTGGACTACAAAATCTTCTCTATAATCTTGTGTTTGAGTTTAATTATAAACCTTAGAATGGACAATCTTAAAGTAACAAAGTACATGTATAAAATTTGTCACTGGGGTTTGAACCCAGGACCTTTTCATCGAGAGTCCCAAGCCCTTCCACTGGGCTACAAACTCTTCTTAATAATATTGTGTTTGATTTTAATTATAAACCTTAAATGGACAATCTTAAAGTAACCAAGTATAAAATTTGTCATTGGGGTATGAACCCAGGACCTTCTCATCTGGAGTCCCAAGCTCTTCCAATGGGCTACAAACTCTTCTTAATAACATTGTGTTTGATTTTAACGAAGAGTAAGTATATCACAAGCAGTATTGCCAACACAGCAAATACTATGGAATTCCATATCTGCCATTCTAAATGTCGCCCGTCGACTGTCGCCCATCGCGCGTTGCAAGCTAGCTAGCCAGGCAAGCTACAGTGTAGCTAGCCAGGCAAGCTACAGTGTAGCTAGCCAGGCAAGATAAATATAAGTTCAAACTTTTTGTTGTAAAATTTGTAATTCTTCTGGTCCCATACGTAACGCACTACATTAATTAGCGCCAACTCGTAAAAAAAAGTGCAATGAAGTTGATTTTAACACACATTGTTCCTCTTCCAAATACTCAACATTAAGTAGTTAAACTTTGAAAATATGTGGTTTAATACTAGAGTTACATGGTTTCAAAGTTCTGATTTGTCCCATACGTAACACGCGCGTTATCTTGGACCTGCCCTATTCCAAAAAACCTCAAAAAGTGGCAGTTGGATACAGCATTCTTTCCTTATTACAATCTAAAATTTTGTCTTTGGTTAAGCTTGCCCCAAGCAGACACTTTTGGTATAAAGTTAACTAGGCGTACTGTGAGATTGGAAATATGGGTGAAATTTTAATTTTATTAGCCTAACACTACAGTTAACGTTAGGCTATATTTTATTTGGAAATTTCATGAAAGTGAGCTATCCTAGAATAATGGATTTTATGTCAAAACTGTCTGCCTGGTAAGGTTACCTAATCACAAAGTTTTCAGGTGCAATAATTAGCAGATCAAAAGTTGAAAAAGAAGAAAATTCTGTGGGGGAATTCGGGTCAACTCGTACCCAAGTTAACTCGTACCCAGGTCAACTCGTAACCAGGTCAACTCGTACCCAGGTCAACTCGTACCCAGGTCAACTCGTACCCAGGTCAACTCGTACCCAGGTCAACTCGTACCCAGGTCAACTCGTACCCAGGTCAACTCGTACCCAGGTCAACTCGTACCCAGGTCAACTCGTACCGAGGTCAACTCGTACCCAGGTCAACTCGTACACAAGTCAACTCGTACCCAAGTCAACTCGTACCCAAGTCATTCGATGAAAAAAGTAATAAAAGAAACATGAAAAGAAGATTCAGAAAAGAAAGATCAATAAAAAGAGAAAAAGAACATGAGGAATGGAAAAACGAATAAGAAAATAAAAAGAAAAAAAATTAAAAAGAAAAAAAATCAGAAAGATGATTAGCCAAACAAGTTTAAACATAATTAAACATATTTTATTGCATGATATTCAAATCTCATTTTGGAAGCCCCATTTAGATTCAGGGGGATTATTTGCATGATGTTATTCTACCAATCCCATTTAAGGTTTAATAAAAATCTCAAATCCATTCAGTTTGTTCAAGCGGTTAAGTTCAAAAGATGGGTGGCACCTCCACTAACGCTTAGGCCTAATCAGCCAACGCGTTGCCTCGAGCGCGGTTAAGTTCAAACAACTCGTAGGCCTACCTCCATTAACACTAAATGGTGAACATATTAAATGATGCATTGTTACCGAGATGCGCATCATGCCCATCTCTGACCATCATTCATTCATGCATGTCCAAAAAATATTAATACTGCGTGGGTACGAGTTGATTTGGATACGAGTTGATTTGGGTACGAGTTGACTTGAGCGATTTTCTTCTTTTTTACCTGATAGTGATACCTGTGAGTTTTGTGGGGTTACGCTTAACGTTAAGTCCAAGCATAATGGGCTAACGTTAGTTCATGTAGGCCCTAGGCCTTAGCCTAGGGCTAGTAATAGTGACCATGGTGACGGTTGGAAAAGAACACCTGTGATTTTTCATAATTTTATAATTTATTAACCCCTTTTCATGTTATTAGTGGGATGGAAGAAATGTACACAAAATAATGAACATAATGCACATTAACTTTGGTCTCTAAGCAAATCTTACCCCGATTAATTTCGGCCCAACAACGTGATCAATTTGTTCAGCCTTTCGATCCAAGTGTAGGAAGCGTCTTGTTGAAGAGCGCCCTCTTACTGTTCATGATGTAATCCATTCAGCCATCATAATAATATTACATTGTATGAAATGAACTTGGGGCATACGTACTATCTCAATTTATTGGTTCCAAAGGGTTTACTATGGTGGCCCTGAAGGGACATCGCATTCGCGAATAACTATTTGCGCAAATATTTGCGATGTCGTGAATTTTATTGCATACCTTTGCAGTGAGTCATATCTGTACGCGGACAATATTCTTTAACAATCTAGGGAGTAGTCAGGCCCCTTTATGTATCATAATTTTTATGATTGCGTGAGTATAGGGAACTTGACGGCACCATACAATCTACCAAGTTCCCTATACTCACGTAATCATAAAAATTATGATACATAAAGGGGTCTGACTATTGTCCTCCCCACACCCAGGTGGGTCTGCATATCATATATCATCTGAGATAACCTTTTCATCATGACCTTTTCATCTATAGTCCCAAGCCCTTCCACTGGTCTACAAACTCTTCTTAATAATGTTGTGTTTGATATTAATTATAAACCTTAGAATGGACAATCTTAAAGTAACAAAGTATAAAATGTGTGATTGGGGTTTGAACCCAGGATCTTTTCATCTAGAGTCCCAAGCCCTTCCAGTGTGCTACAAACTCTTCTTAATAATATTGTGTTTGATTTTAATTATAAACCTTAGAATGGACAATCAGTAACAAAGTATAAAATTTGTCACTGGGGTTTGAACCCAGGACCTTCTCATCTAGATACCCAAGCCTTTCCTCTGGGCTACAAACTCTTCTTAATAACATTGTATTTGATTTTAATTATAAACCTTAGAATGGACAATCTTAAAGTAACCAAGTATAAAATGTGTTTCTGGAGTTTGAGCCCAGGAATTTCTCATCTACAGACCAAATCCATTCCACTGGACTACAAAATCTTCTCTATAATCTTGTGTTTGAGTTTAATTATAAACCTTAGAATGGACAATCTTAAAGTAACAAAGTACATGTATAAAATTTGTCACTGGGGTTTGAACCCAGGACCTTTTCATCGAGAGTCCCAAGCCCTTCCACTGGGCTACAAACTCTTCTTAATAATATTGTGTTTGATTTTAATTATAAACCTTAAATGGACAATCTTAAAGTAACCAAGTATAAAATTTGTCATTGGGGTATGAACCCAGGACCTTCTCATCTGGAGTCCCAAGCTCTTCCAATGGGCTACAAACTCTTCTTAATAACATTGTGTTTGATTTTAACGAAGAGTAAGTATATCACAAGCAGTATTGCCAACACAGCAAATACTATGGAATTCCATATCTGCCATTCTAAATGTCGCCCGTCGACTGTCGCCCATCGCGCGTTGCAAGCTTAGCCAGGCAAGCTACAGTGTAGCTAGCCAGGCAAGATAAATATAAGTTCAAACTTTTTGTTGTAAAATTTGTAATTCTTCTGGTCCCATACGTAACGCACTACATTAATTAGCGCCAACTCGTAAAAAAAAGTGCAATGAAGTTGATTTTAACACACATTGTTCCTCTTCCAAATACTCAACATTAAGTAGTTAAACTTTGAAAATATGTGGTTTAATACTAGAGTTACATGGTTTCAAAGTTCTGATTTGTCCCATACGTAACACGCGCGTTATCTTGGACCTGCCCTATTCCAAAAAACCTCAAAAAGTGGCAGTTGGATACAGCATTCTTTCCTTATTACAATCTAAAATTTTGTCTTTGGTTAAGCTTGCCCCAAGCAGACACTTTTGGTATAAAGTTAACTAGGCGTACTGTGAGATTGGAAATATGGGTGAAATTTTAATTTTATTAGCCTAACACTACAGTTAACGTTCGGCTATATTTTATTTGGAAATTTCATGAAAGTGAGCTATCCTAGAATAATGGATTTTATGTCAAAACTGTCTGCCTGGTAAGGTTACCTAATCACAAAGTTTTCAGGTGCAATAATTAGCAGATCAAAAGTTGAAAAAGAAGAAAATTCTGTGGGGGAATTCGGGTCAACTCGTACCCAAGTTAACTCGTACCCAGGTCAACTCGTAACCAGGTCAACTCGTACCCAGGTCAACTCGTACCCAGGTCAACTCGTACCCAGGTCAACTCGTACCCAGGTCAACTCGTACCCAGGTCAACTCTGCACTCCAGGTCAACTCGTACCCAGGTCAACTTGTACCCAGGTCAACTCGTACACAAGTCAA